>JBAMYA010115615.1:0-18832 GCA_037176975.1 Arrhamphus sclerolepis
TTCCTAAATTGTCCCTAGGTGTGAGTGAGTGTGTGAATGGTTGTCTGTCTATATGTGGCCCTGCAATGGACTGGCGAGGAAATAGCGGGTATAGCTAATGGATGGATGGATAGATGTTATTATTCACCTCGAATTGAAGGCCAATGAGACGAGTCTTGACCAAATTTGAATGTAATGAGCGTTTTAGTAGTTCTTAACGGTAAACTGTTCCAGAGATTTGACCAGCGACTGAAAAAGCTCAGTCACCTCTGCTTTTAAGTGTAGATCTGGGAACATCAAGAACCATCTGGCTAGAAGACCTCCGCACTGTGACAGGAGTAGGAACATGAATGAGATCTGTGGTGCCAATCAGTTTAAAACCTTAAAAACAATCAGTAAAATCTTAAAATCTATCCAAAAATGTACAGGAAGCCAGTGGAGTGATGCCAATGTGCTCCCATCATTCAAAGGAATATTATAAAATATCTATGGGATGCATCATCTAGCTCTCATAACCACCAACTCCCATTTTTTTTTTTTTTTCGTTATGGCCTTAGTGCTTTTTGTGTTGCTGGTAATTTAAGAAAAAATGTATTCTTCGATTGTCAAACCAAAATCAGTCTCACACTAAACCAACTTCACACTAAAGGCTGATTTATGCTTCTGGGTCAAAGCTCCATTTGTATCTGTGGCGTAGGTGTGAATGCTACTGCGCAGCCTATGGCTACAGCGCAGGCTGACATGCACCTCCCTCCAAATGTAACTCCGCGTTGCAGTGATGTGAACCACCAGAAACATTTCTTCTGCATTGTTTTCAAGTCGGGTAGAATGACAGTGTGCTGCAATGTCTGTGAAAATAGCTGCCGTCCAACAATTATCAGCTCTAACGCACTTACATTATACATTATTTGCTCTGCTACTATGTCTGAGCGACATACAGGAAGTAAACAAAAAGAAACGCGGCTCAGCGAGCTCCAGCCCTTCAGAAAAAGAACCCTAGCGCTGCCTAGCGGTTGGTGGAGAAATTACAGAGCGACATGGACAGCAAGGCAGAAGTATAAACGGCAACAACATGTAGTCTGTCCGTATAAATCAGCCTTAAGACAGCTTTGTTTGTCGGAGGCTGACATTGCAACTGTTGACACCGTATAAGTATTTCAAACAGCTTCACTTCTTCCTTTTAGCACTGGAATTTTGTTGACTTTTTTTTCGGTAAGTTAGTTAATCATTTTAACTTTCCTGTACAACCAAAAACACATTTTTTCTTAGCCATTTTGGAGAGAAAAATGAAACTCCTTAAAAGGGAAGTAGCAGCAGATGGAAAAAAGCACTCGCTCCTTAGTGTGCAGTGTTTCTTGCTTCAGTGTTACACGGGCAGATCATGTGATACCGGAGGTCCTCACTTGGGGTCAGAATACGAATTCAGGAACAAAAACACAACCATATACAAGGAGGTGGCACTAAGTAGTTATTTTAAGTACTTTAAAGAACGCGTTAACTTGAATCTTATGCTAACATGAATGCTAATGTTGGACAAGAAAGCTATTTTCTTTTCAGTAAAGAAAGAAATAAGCTCAAACAAGTGAAATATATAATTAATTTTACATCGTTTCCTACCTTCAAGCAACCATGGTGTACTACTGAGATACTGTGGCGTGTAAATCATATAGATCCACAGTAAAGAAGCTACTCTTCATGGCTGACAGGACATCTCTGCAGAGAAGGATGGGAGGCACTGCTTTGGTGTGAGAGGAAGAATGCTGAACAATGTGACCATGTCTACTTACCAGGAATAACTGGAGGAAGGCACTCACATGGAGAGAAGACACAGATCTGCAAAGCCCCGGATGAGTGTGAGTGCTGCCATGTTTAGCCTCTAAAACAGGCTCTGCTATAACATATGCTTTCATTCTTTTTTTAAAAAAAACAAAAAACTTCTGGTCTCATGTAGGACAGTAATTCATGTGTAGATAAGTCAGAAATGATGGCAAGGTATGATATGGCCGTTGTAATTGTAGACGTGACTGACCTGACTTGCATGGTTTTGATCTCTGTTATCCGGAGAAAACTCACAGGTGCAAACTCCATACAGACAGACCCCGCTGGGACTCGAACCAGGAACCTTCTTGCTGTGAGACGACTGTGCTAATCACTAAAATCTAAGTTCAAAATACCAAATCGGCTCACCCATGCACTTGAAGGACCTTTTTATTAAAGAAAATAATGAAGGATTTCAAAATTTTCAACTGGATAATTGGCATAAAATGCAAACAAACAAATTTATAGCAGGTTATTTGTGATAGAATTGCATAAATACAGTTTTCAGAGCTCAAACAAAAATGCAGAAATGTGAATTATGTGGGCTTTCATTTCTGGTAAACTGTTATTCAAGGACTTGGTATTGTGTTGTTTAGCATCTGGTAACCTTTGGCTGTCCTTCTGAGTCATGCAGGGGAATCCAAGTCACCGGAGGCAGAGATGGAAAGTGTGTTATATATCAGAAATGCAGCAGGAACAAGCTTGTTTACTTCTCAGTTTCCATTAAACGCTGACCTTTCAGGACTGTGACAAAAGGTTTTCCCAGGACGCCAAAACACACACGGTATTCAAGGACTGTTTGCCATGCGTCAGCGTACAGGATGCTACGGCTCCCGTTATCCAGGCAGTGACAAATGAGCTTTCGACTGAATCCATCTACAATGTGTCATCTGGATGAAAGATGGTGAGATGTGAGGGATGAGGACAAGGAAGGACAGAGAGAATAAAAGAGAGAAGGAAAGGGGGGAGTCCAGACTTTGAAGGACGAGGTATTGAACAAATAAAAAGGTACGCATAGGAATGAAAATTCTGCCAAAGAAAAGACAGAAAGAGCTACAAGACAAAGCCTCTGTGTCTCACAGTTTTTGATCACGCTAATTTACGATCCTACCGTGACTCACTCACGACTTATCCCCCGTAATTAATCACGGCTGTTGAATCGACAACTGTGCAATCGAGCCAAGGATCAAGTCTCCAACCTCACCGTGACTCGGCCTTATTCCCGTGCGTTTGAGTATCTTTTAGTCTCCTAATGACTGCGAGGAAATGAAAGCTCCTGTTTTTGATGGTCCAAGTTACAAATATTTTGCAACTAAATCAAGGGTTTGTTTGTCTGAAGAAAGTATTGCTTCAGATTTGTGTCTTTCAACTTATCGTTGGTTAACGATGAGTTTAGAGTGGCTGGTGCATTACGTAAATAAGTTGAGCTTTTGATACCTGCAGAAAGAGCGATCAAATAATACAGATGTGGGGAGGAAGTAATGAAAAAATAAGATAATGAAAACCCCAAATTTAGTTAATTTGAGCATATAGTCATACAAAAGTTATTGCCTTTTCATTTAATCTTGTTTATTGGATTTACAAATAATAGTTAAATACAGCCTGATGAAGACCATGTTGTTTTTTCTCACCCTGCCATTTATTTAACAGAAATTAAGCTAAAAACAAAAAAAACATAAATGTGGGCAATACTCAGAACCCATTGATTTCTTTCAAAGGAAATAATGAAGGTATGACCCGAATGTAAAAATAAAAAGTATTATAGATGCAGTGCAATGATAAAAGAATTAAACTACTATTAGCATAATATACATAACAGTATATGCACATATACAATTGTACATTTACATACACAGGTGTGATTATCTGTCACATAAGGTAGAATTATTGTTCAGTGGTTCGAGAAAAGATCTTTTATTATTAGAACAATGCCAAGAGGTAAAGACATAAGCAGTTGTCTTCGAAAAGCAACTGCTGCTGTACATCAATCTGGAAGTTGTTATAACACTTTCCAAACAATTCATTGTTCACCGGTCTACTGGGGGAAAGATTATTCACAAATGGAAAGCAGTCAAGACAGTTGTCAATAGGGAGTGGACTTCCCAGCATACGTGTCCAAAGGTCAGACCATGAAATACTCAGAAACAAAAAACAAAATAAACAAAAACTAACAAAAACCTAAAAAATACGGTTTGCTTGGATGCTTTCATAAATCCATTTGAACAGACACCAAATCATACAGATGGGATATAATGGGCAAAACACAAACAAATTACTTCAACAGAAACACTGCATACCCACTGTCATGCACAGCAGAGGAGGGGTGATGGTTTGAGGTTGAAGCCACAAGACCTGGTTAACTTACAGTCATGAGTTAACCACAAGTCTTTCTGAATATCACAGTATTTCAGAGACAAATGTGAGGCCACGTGTCTGACAGCTACAGTTTAACTGAAACTGGGTAAATGGTCACGAATATATCGCTAAATCTTTAACAGCTTGGCTGAAAAAGAAAAGAATCAGGGCATTGCGGTGACCCATTGAAAGTCCAGACCTCAAACTTTAGAGAGGTATCCATTAACATATAGCTCCTTTTACTTTAGTTAATCAGTTGCAGTCCAACTCGTGATGTTTTCATTATACAGTACGTGTCCTGGCCTGATACCAGAATCAGCACAGTTTTCATTGGCCAAAGTTTATGGGTTTTGTGATGTTCCTGGTTCCCATATTAATGCTGTTTTTTGTGTTTGTTTGTTTGTTTGTTTAGTTTCTTTCCCATGGAATGTATCATCTTCATTGCTTCTGTGTGTTACTTTATTGTTTAGCTTCATCATTGTTCCTTCTGCGCCCAGCGTGGCTTAATTAGGAACTTGGCTACTTCTTGCTTTAGTTTGCAAATCTTATTCTCTTATTCAGTCTGTTTATAGTTTTGCTTCCAGTTCTTGTTCCACCCCTGAGTTCCCTTCTGAATACTCTCACCTTCTCATTTGCGATGACCTCCTTCTGCAAACGTTCCATCCACTTTTCTTCGCTGGATCATCTACCTGGAAGCTGTTGCTGTAGCGAGTCTCGTTCTCTGCACCTCCTTTATAATGTGTTTTTGAATTTCTGATATGATTTTCCTATTTTTTTGTTATTTATTTATTTATTTTTGGACAAGCACAGTGATGAAAAATAAACCACTTTTGATAGTGAGGTGACTTCATCCCCGAAAGCTGAAAGCAGGTGGTGTTGGAGCAGAGGTTGTAGAAAGCTCTTAGGATGAAATCTCTTTCCAAATAGAAAAGAGGATGGTTGCACGCAGGACTGCTTGGAAAGCAGTGTGAGAGTTACATTTAAAGGATAGGAAGAAAAGGCTAAATGATCACCTCAGAATCTGAAATGGCCATTAGACTGAAAACAATGTCTCTCTGGGGGGGGATTGCGGTTTATGTCATTTTGGAACATGTCTAGATCTTTATTGAGGATACAGAAGTCAGCACCTGGTGATCCAGATAAAGGGGATTTGGATGCAGTCTATAGTCAGGGTTTGTTTTAACTTATATCAGAGAATTTTCCCAAACTTTTACTAGTTGCAACCAGACGTTTACTTAAGACGGCTGACCTTTGAGTTGGGAAAATGTAATGTTCATTTGAGATAGCTGTGGATGTATTTTAAGACAAACACAACGGTCAAGTCAAAAGACAACCAAGATGGCAAGGTGGACATGAAGGTTGGAACGGTTGTTGACATGGGGGGAACATTGTAAACCTTCACAAATCTGGTTCATCCTTCAGTACAGCTTTGTGATGCCTGAAAGTCCCCACACTCATCTGTTGAGGTAATTAAAACTGACATGAAAGGGCCAGATTACAGTTTACAGCTGCATGTGGTGACAGGGATTGTAGCTGGATGAGACTAATCATTATGTCTGAAGGAAAATGTTGGAAGCTTGTTGTCCCCACAACACCCGCCCACGTGTTAGTCAGGTGTACATATGAGATCATCGTCAGCCGTCAGTGTCAGGGCTCGGCCATCACATCTCACAAAAATCTCTATCAAGTATCATCAAGAAAAGCTCTCGAGTCAGGAAATCTCTCAGAAAATATATCAAGTGAATCAGATAAACTACAGCTGTTGAAACTAGCTGAAGTTAGCTACACTCAAGCTTTTTAAACAAACTTTTAGTAAATAAGAATAAATTGCTGAAATCATGACAGATAGCCGTGAACTCACTATACTCCCAACATTGTTTTTTGCGTTGTCTCATCTCAAGGACATTTTAGACAACTTTTGATGAATACTTTTGCTTTCCCCTGATACATGAGGGGTTTTCCTGAGATATGACCCTTCATCTGACTGAACCCGACTCAGATTTTTATGACTTTTCATCTGAACATGGAGACCTGACTGTGAGCGGTGTCCACTGCACCGGTGCAAAGTATGGGGGAGGTAGCATCATCATGTGGGACTTCTTTGCTATTGCACTTACCAAAAATCATCATAAAGGAGGAAGATTTTGTGGATTTAAGAAAGATATATTTCAGGATATTTGCCAAAATGTGGGGTCTTTTAAATAAACATGTACTTCCAAATGAATTGCCAAGTGGCTTACGTATCAGAAAGTAAATGTACTGGAGTTGTCCTCACCAAGAAATGAATGCCCATAAAATCTTCTCAGCTCCATCAGGTCTGTCGGGAGAAACGACCAATAGTGAAGAGCTACATAAAACACCTGATGCAAGTGAAACAGTTTAAGGCAGTTTTGCAAAATACCAAGTGAATGTAAACTTCTGAAATCTTTATTTAACCAAGCATTTCATTGATTTAGTGAAGTGGAGGAAAAGTTGCAACTGTACTTCATTTTTAATGCGTAACCTGACAGCAGATGAAACTAGCAATGAGTCTTGAAGCACTTATTGTTTTTGCTAGAGTCCTTTTGTGACTATTTCATGGTTTGAGACCATATTCCTTCATGCAAAAGAATCAGAAGTCCATTAAGTAAACGACATAATGCTGTTACACTGTTACAGTAGCGTGAGCTGAGGGAAAACTGTCAAAAAGCTCCCCAGCTGAGACCAGTGACATCATGGGTGTAATTAGTCCGAGAGAACGGATGAAACTTGGGAAAAATTTGAGGAAAAATGTCTCTTTATTGATTCTTGTTGTGCTGAAACAACATGTAAGCAGATAGATTTCTGGTCTTGTGAGGTAAAAATGTTGACTCATAGTTTAGCTGCAGGAACTTTGAAGTACTCGTTCCCAGATTTGTCTTATTTTTCCTTTAAAGATGTTAGCCAGTACAAGTGAAACAGAGCAGTTTAACTGTTTCTGAATGTACTCTCTACATGTCAGTGATCTGTTCTCTGTCCAGTGTGAACCAAGGTTTGATATATTTCACTTAAGCTATATGTCTCTCCGTTTCCATCGACTACTTTACATAAATAAATGGGCTTTAAAAGGCATTTCAAAATGCCTGGCTAAAATGGAAACCTTGAAAGTAGGAATATACTTGTTGGCTACGATTCCCGCTTTCATCTAAACATAAAAGCAGAGTAACGGCTTTTTGGCATTTCAAGGAAGGAGTAGAGCACATATTTTACAGATCTTTTAGACATTTCCAAATCCACATACAGTTTCTCGTGGAGTGGAGCATTTGTTGAGTCGATCATAGTTAGACCACAAATGGATTTCGATCTCTGTTAAGGCTGTAATTTCTTCTCCATTCCTCATTCAGCACTCAGGAAGATGTCAAGACTGTGCATCCCTGTTGAGGTCTTACCACCAGGAATGAGAATTTTGTTTATTTATTGTAATTTTTTTTCACCAAGGTAGGGAAACCATTTTATATTGAATATTGCTTCTTCTTTTTTTTTCTTTTCATGGTTGATACAGTAGAGCCATGTCCTCAAACTGAATCTTTGAAACACATTCCTTATAAATCAGACAGGCTTTCACATGTCAACAAGAGCGTTTTCTGTTTTAAGAGTTATTTTTGCAAATCACTGAGAACTCTATTCTCTATATTAAGTTTTAATTCAAAATTCATGGTTTTTATTTCTCAGAATGAACTGTAATGCTTTTTTTATAGTAACTAAAATTGTGAATCTATGCAAAAGAAATTTTTATACAAAAATAAATACTTCTTGCACCATTTTGCACTCCAGCTGTGCATTCACAATAATCCTAGAAAAAAGTAATATAATCTCCTCAGCTGTTATTCACAGCCAACAACAAGTCTCTAACATCTCATGTCAATGTACTTTATTCTGTTGGTGGAGGACAAAACACAGCGATGAATAAATGCTAACATAACGGTTCTACCTGGTTGACTGAATGGGACATACAGTAGTTCTGGCATCAGTTCTGCCATTAGTACTGCACTCATGTGGTTTTTCCACAGCTACAGGAAGGAGACAGTTCAAGTAGCTCGAGGTCCAAGTTGAGTGACAAAGTCAGTCCAGTATGGTCAAAAAAACTGGTCGTATTTTCTTTTCTTTTCTTTTCCAGCAGCACCTTTGGTTTGTTTGTCTCGTGAGCTTTGTTCCTCTAATATCCATGCTCTTTGTGTTTTAGCTTGGCACCTCTCACCGTCACTGTGATGCGCTGATTGATTTAATTTCTCTGCACAGGGAGATGCAGCTCAGTTAACTCCCAAATTACTGAACCCTCCTTACTTATCTCTAAGGCAGAGTCTGGAAGAGACTCATTTCAGCCATTTGCTTCTGTGGTGTTGTTCTTTCGGACGTTACCCACAGTCCATGATCATGAATGAGGGTAGGAAGGTAGACTGGCTGGTAAACAGAGACCCTTGCCTTTTGGTTCAGCTCTTTCTTCACTGCAGCAGACTGAGAGCCAAGGTAGCGTCCCCACTCTCTATTCAGTCCCTTCGCTGACTGAGAAACAGGCTTGGAGGTGCTGATTCTCATCTCTCTGACACTTCATGCTGATTTGCAAACCTGCTCCAGTGGAAGCTGAAGGTAACAAGACCACATCATCCATAAAAAGCAGAGAGAGAATCTTGAGGCCACTGAACTGGACCCTCAACCACCCCTTGACTGCGCCTAAAAATTCTATCCATAAAAGATATGAACTCAGTCTATGACAGAGGACAACCCTGAACTTGAGTTCAACCCAGAAATATGGACCCTCATTTATATAAAGAGCAACAAACGTAGGAATACATACTTTTGAGGCATTCTCGGAGAATACCCTGAAGAATGCGGCTGAAAACCTTCTCCATGTCCACAAAGCACATGTGGACGAGTTGGGCAAACTCTCATCCCCCCTTTTGGAGCCTAGCGACTGTATAGAGCTGGCCGAGTGATCCACGACCAGAACAGAACCCATAACGTTCCTTCTGAATCTGAGGACGGACGCAATCATGCTGAGATCTTACCAGAGAGGTTGAGGAGTGAGATTCTCGTGAAACAGGAACACACCCTGCAGTCAACCAGGGCAGCTCTACAAAAATCCAGAGCCACATCCACAGACCTCATGCACCCCAGGAGACCTGTCACCGTGGAGATCCTTAACTATCTAGGCAACCTCAGGACCAGTAATTGGCGAGTGCATTATGAAGTTTACAGACTCGGCTTCCTGTGTGGAAGATGTTTGTGGTATTCAGAGGATCCTCCAAGTATTCCTTCCACCGCTTGACAGCATCCCTAGTCAAGGTCAACAGCACCCCACCCTCACTGTACGGTGTTGGTGTGAAAGCACTGCCTTTGTCATCTTACACATTTCTCAGATTTAAATTAGCTCTATAAATTATAATCAGAGAGCAGAAGCTGCTCGAGCAGCTCAAATACTTATTAAATCCCAGTTACTAGACCAAAACATGGTGAAGTAAGGGTGCTGCATTGAATCACGAAAGGTAAAACACTGAAGGGAAGGTCTGACAGTGTTGATATTACTAATTTCAAAAATAGAAATATACAGAAGCTATGTTATTGTGCAATATGCGTCATATATCCTTTTTTTCAGCACAATCTAGGCAATGAAAAAAACATTCATTTTTAATTCATTTTCATAAACTATATAAGCACAGATGAGCAAAATGGACTCAATATTTTCAAAATTGGATTTAATTTTTTCAATTTAACTTCCTATCGCATCCACAAAAGTAGAGATCAGACATTTTTCAAAGCTTTAAATTCTAAAAAGTATTCAACTTAAAACTGGAAACTTGAAGAAATATATTATACTAGTGTCAAAGAAACAAAACATAACAAAAACCTTGGTCCTGCGCATTTCATATGATTGTAAATGAAGCCCCTGCTGCCGAGAGCGTTTTTGACTTGTGCCATGTTAAAAGTGATACCTACACCACAAATTGTTACAGAAAATAAGAGGTGGGGGTCATTCAGACATGACACCGACAACGTTCAGTTGCCACCAGATTAATGGAAAGCAGTCCGTCTGAACGGGCCATTGAGTTTGTCGTCCCTCTTGTTCTCCCTGTTTTCCTTTCTTTTGTTCTCATTTCTTAAATGGGCCTTTGTTCTAACAAATCTATCGTAAGCCTCCTTAATCCTTTAATATACTTCCCTGCTGTCACAATCACACACACACAAAGTGTACTGTAAACACACGTCTTAGAACGGGGCGGGGGGGTGCACAACACATTACTGTCATCTTGTAGTAATTACCATAAATTGGAAACTTGTGTCATCGAGGTTTGTTGTAACGGAGAGCTTCCAACTTTCAGGTCACGGCCTCGGTGACACTTGCACTTTCTCAAATCAGACCTCAAGGGCGAAATTCGCTCCATCTGCAAACTGTAAGGAGACTAAATTAGAGCTGGGGAAGATCATCTGTAGTTGCATTTGGATCACCTTTGCTCTGACAACTTGTGAGAATGTTGACTGTCAGAAACATTTCATTGTCTAAATCCTGGCTTTTTAAGATATTTGTGCATTAAAAATAAAAAAATACAAAAATCACTAATATATATACTTTGTGGTTATTCCTCCACTACGGGATCAGTTGTCTTGTTCAGTGCTCTTCATGCTCATGCCATCTTCAAACTATCTGCATTATTCACAGGGATGCTTCAAAGGAAACTGGAAACGCGCCACTGGATCTGGCCGGCAGCAAGTTGGCGCCTTTTAAAAGCATTTCGTCTGAAGGCACCTTAAGAGTGACGAATCACACTGCTGTTTTGTCTGTAGAACGTTGGAAGTCTTTTTTTTCTTGGGGGCAGGAGAAAGCTTTGGTCAAAACGTCAGTTTAACACCTGGACCTGGTTTGACATCAAGTTTGGCAGTCCCATCGCAAATCTGCAGATGTTTATCATAAATCTGTAACAATTAATGAATCAAACGACCATGTTGTGTCAAAGGGCATGGAGTTCAGCTACCTGGTGAAACCTTTTCAGTTTAAGACTTTTAAAAACCATCTAGATCACCATTGAATGCATTCAGAGATCATCCAGGGGACGTTTTTTCACCAACTCTTTCGAGATATGTTACTTGAAATAACTTTGACCAACAGCTTATATTTATGTCAGAATCACAAAGACAGACTTTTCCTAAAATTGAGTGGACTTAGCTCCACTGCTTTCTGATTGGTCGAATTCCTGGAGGCTTTCCAGTGGGCAGAGCTTCCCGTTGCAGCTCAGAAACACACATGTTCAGCATATCAACTG
The DNA here is from genome assembly GCA_037176975.1 of Arrhamphus sclerolepis. Taxonomy (NCBI): domain Eukaryota; kingdom Metazoa; phylum Chordata; class Actinopteri; order Beloniformes; family Hemiramphidae; genus Arrhamphus; species Arrhamphus sclerolepis. The sequence continues at coordinate 11,427 of JBAMYA010115615.1, forward strand.
TAAATTCCTGTAAATGACTTCAACACCTCAAATCTTTCTGGGCAGGTTCAAAATGGGGTTGGATTCACCATATGAAAGTAATAACGAACCGCTGCAAAGATTACAACTGGACATCTCTAGAGGAAGGCTGACGAGGAGATTTATGGATGTGGTGAAAGAGGACGAGAAGTTAGCTGTTGCGAGAGGATAGGCTTAGATGGAGACGAATGATTCGCTGTGGCGACCCTTGAAGGGAACAGCCGAAAGGAAAAGACGGGGATCTCTGATCAGTAAACACTATGATCATTACTGGATATTCTGCGACATTATCGTGTTATCTCGTAGTCACTCACCCTCATACGTCCAAATTAGCAGGTGTACATGTGGAAAGTGCAGTAAAAGCTTTTCAGTGAAAAATAATAGAAATTTATTTTTATTGTAATACTTTTATCTAACCAGGGAAAGAGTGCCTTAATGTGAATCTGTAACTAAGAGATGAATATGTTTGTGAATCATTTTATATGTACATATATCTATACATATATATATATGATCCAGACGTTTTGAATTTACATCAAAAGGTTTCATTTACAAATTTTAAACATGTTGTTTTCAAGTTTTGCATGCTGCAGGGCTCAATTTTCTGGGTGGAGGGTGGGGTGGAAGGCTACATGCCCTTGGTAGTTTGATAGGAATGCAAAAGAAGGTTTAGTTGCAATTCCTTGACTGTCCACGAGGAGGCTGGCTCCACAAGTGAGAAACCTCTATTGCCATGTTAAAATGTCAAACTTTGCAGCAGAAATAAACATATTTACAGTCTGATTTTTAATATTCATAGACTGGTCCTGGCTCCTCCAGCTGAGCCACCTTCCAGGTAGACACAGTTTCAACTGTGACAAGGATTCCAAGGCTGCCACGAGTTAGCGTTCCTGTCAGTAAGACTTTCATCCATCCGCATTTTAACTCCAACATTAGTCATATCAAATGTCATTTTGTTGACAACACCAGAAATTAGGATTGATTGACAGTTAGCATCATAGGCTAACCGGAGCTAAGCTAAGCTAAAACAGCTGGCTGAAATAAGGTGGACACGCACGGGGTTTGTCCAGTTGTTATATAGTCTATGGCTGGCACTAATCTGTCAACATAAAAAACACCTATTACCTTCTGTTTGTTTATACTCAGTTATCTTTAGTAAAGCAAAGTTAATTGAAATGCTGATCGTTGCCCATAAAAATCCGAACTTCAGCAATCTGTCCTGTTTGAACCTGAATTTGGTTTGACCAGCATAAAAGCCCTGCAGTTAAAAACTAAAAACCTAGTAACTAGTCTAGCTTTTCTTGCTCTGTATTATATTACCTCACTCAATCTTTAATTACATCTTTGATTTGATCGTGGAAAACTGCTGAGATCAGAGAGTCTCTGAGGGAAGAACCACAATCTTGTTTGTCTTTGTATGGAGACTGGAAGCAAACTGGAACGTACATTGTTTTAAAAACCAGCAACGTTCCACAAGTATCTTTCCCTCAAAGTGGCAGGAGTGGGTTGTATTGTAGGGGCGTGCTTGTATGTGGCAAAGATTTCTTGGATTTGGTGATGTCGTTTGCTATCAACAAAAATGAGGCACAGCTGAGTCTGGATCCCCCAGAGGGCTGATTACTCTATGACCTCACTTTTCTATTTTCTGTCATCTTTGGACTTTTTTTCTCTTTGTTTGTAGCATAAATCTTCATTGTAACCTTTTTGTACATTTCACCTTCTTCTTTTTACATTTCAGATTTCCAATTCCTTATGTATTTATGTATAAATTATGTAATTTCTCAAACTGCACTTATGAGCTAGAATGAAGCTCCTCTCCTTTATAGACTGTTAATTTACATGAGTAGATGGTCCGCAGACAGTATTTGTGAGTATGCATATATGTTTGTTTTTATAAATTAGTGTTTAAAATTATGGCCACTTTTACAAATGTACGAGTCTAAGTTATAAATTAGGTTTAAGTTATTTACATACACAGAGCACCATGTAACAAAATCCTCTCAAGATCCCTCCCAAAGGAAGGACTTTACAACCAGTAATCAGCTTTGACCAAGCATTGTCAAAAAAAGAAAGAAAGAAAAAGAAATATCATCTGTATCCCCCCATGTGGTATTACTGCATACGGTGGCTTTTTAAATCACAAAAAAAATCTTCAAAAATAAATACTAATAATAATAATATTAATATGGTAAATACTAAAATACTAAGTACACCATTAATGCTTCTGTTGCCACCAGGAGCTGCTAATTATCAGCCTTTTATGAATTGATCACTACCAAGGGTGCATGATTTGGCATTTTGGTGGCCTGGAGTGTTCAGATCAGGTAGAACACAATGCCAGGAGGGAAAGACATAAGCAATGGCTTTAAAGAAGCAACTGCTGATTCAAATAAATCTGGAAATGGTTCCAAAATCATTTCATTCACAAACGATGTGGAAATCAATGTTCTACATTGAGAAAAATTATTCATGGGTAGAAAACAATGAAAAGACTTTCCAGTTTTCCCAGGAGTGAACAAACCCGGCAAATTTACACCGAGTTCAGACAGTGCAATGATGGGAGAAATACAAAAATCTCCCATCAAAAGAGGTGCACCCTGGATCCTGTAGGACTCGCGAGCATTAGTTGGAGAGTTTTCAGGAAAAGGCCTCATCCATCATCCTTATCGTCTAAAATAAAACCTCATTTTTCAATTAACTGAAAAAAATTTACTTTGTTATTTATGTTAAAGGTGGATCTACAAACTGCTGACTCATGAGTCAGAAATGAAAGGAATGAATTTTCCACATGATTTACTTTTTTTTGTTTTGGCTTTGTTTTTGTAAATACACAAAAAAAAAAAAAAAAAAACCCTGAAAGATTCAAATAGGAGACACTAACTTTTGCATGATTCTACTTAGAAATTTTATTAAAAGTAACAAAAGCAAAGAATGTTTAGCCCTTTATACTTGCAGGATCACACTGCCTTGCGCTTGATCCTGGAAATTTAATGGATGTTTTTTTCTTTAGGGCTACTGTTGGGTTAGATGAGGTCTGGGGAAAACATTAAAGAGATATGGGCTCTCACAAGTACAGAAAAACAAGAAATATTGTGTGTCATTTCTCAGATTTCCAGCATCTCAAGCCCCCCCCTTTAGTTTCCCTTGGCATCTGAAGAATTTCAGCAGAGGTCTGGGACAGAAACCCACTCCAAACTCGCGCTGCTCACCAGCCAAAAATGTGACAATATCGATATATTACAACATAGGTTTAGCCTTCAAAAATAAACAAGAACTGGAACTGTATATTTCTGAGGATGGTGTGGGGACTTACTGAGAGAAGTAAAAATTCACAAGATTGAAGCAGTAGTAAAACCAATGCTTGCAGTACTCTGGATCAAACCCAGATCCCCCCATATTAAATTTGTTTTTTTTCTTATGTAAGTCCTGATTATTTGCTGATGTTGACACAGAGCAGGCACTGTGGGCTTTCAATTTTCAATGTTTGGTTGACCTAAAAAAAAAGAAAGAAAAAGAACTGAGCCCAAAACTAAACCGAGAAAGAGGCTCAGTTCCAGCATAAGAGAAACAAGGGTGAGAGGAGAAGTTTGTATGAATTCAAAGGCTGGAAGCAAACAAATGAAATATCTTGAGTTTTTTTGGAACATTTTTTAGGTGAGGTTAAATAATTGACCGATTATTCAAAATAGACAACTAGGCATTTGTCAGCCCAGATTCCTGGGTAGCTGACTGTTGTGAAAATACCCAGAAGAACCTCCAGTTCAGCACCCTGGACAGCGGTGGTGACATCAACAAATTATTTTGGAAAATAATGAAGATTAAACTGTTCAACTTCCACCTGATACCAGAAACCCGAGTAAATGCTCCAGTTAAATCATTGAAACATGCTGACTTTTAGCAGTTTTAGTGCAGTTGGAGGCTGTACTGCACCATGAGTACATGAGTTCTGTAGCAGGCAAACTGTTAAGTTAGTTCAATTAAAAAAGAAAATTAATCTGTGATTGTGTTGTGTATTCTGTTACAAGAATTATAAATAATTTATCACTGAAAACGTTACTTGAATGATTTCATAACAAATGTCTATTAAACAAAATTCCAACACAGGACAAAGTTAGTAAAATAAGACCAAGCTTTAGGAAGAAATAGAAAACACAATAGAAGGTAATTTAGAGCAACATAAACATAAAGATTTCAATGAATGAAAACATCTCATAACATACTAAATTTAGAAAGACTGTTATGTGAAAATGTAATGACACTCTTCAGTTAAACGCTTTTATGTATTCAGGTTAGTTCAAGTCAAATTACATGCCCTTACCTTGACCTTAAGATTAAAGTTTTTTCCTTTCTTGTTACATGAGGAGACCTTACCTGGATTACTCACTCAGAAATCTTACGTCTTGTAGCATTGGTAGTATATAGATTCTCATGTCACTGATGACGCACGAGTATCCAGTGAAACATTTAGTGACGATGAGATCTTTCATGTAACGGGACGCCAACGCGTGATCGTCAGCTGTGGTTGCAAACTCCTCGTGTGTAATGGAAGTTATCTGTAGCGCACTTGGCCTTCCTCCTGGCCCTCTTGGCAGTTAGCTGTTTGCTTTTTTTCTCCTCAAATGTCCGAATACCCTTCAGGCGCATGTCACGCCTCATCACATGCACCTCAGCACTACTTTCCCAGCGGTCCTGGGTAACATTAAAAGCCTTGAGGTTGTGCTTGAGAGTCTGGATCTGCCAACCGTTCTCTTTCCATTGCTAAGTTGGTGGTAGAGAAAGAAGAAAAAAAAAAGGTTTGGGTATCCTGGAATCTTCCATTCTGGCAGGTTGTCCCACCCAATGAAGCCGTGCTTTAATGATCTGACTTTCCACACTTGAGATGCAGCAGCGCTTCAGGACCTCCACTTTAGAGACCTTTTCTTGCCACTTTATGGCACAGATGGATTTTAACCAGTGTTGTTGAAACCACTCCAGCAGCTTAATATGACAACAGTAGGCTGTCCAACTTTCACAGATGTACAGACGGGTAATAAGAAGGCTTTGTACATGTTCACTTTTATATTCAGTCTGATGCCATGTTCATCCACACAGCCTCTACATAAGTACATAAGTATTACAAATGCAAAACTGTCATCAGCTACATTTTGCTGAATTTCAACATCTGTGGTTATTGAGTTTGACAAGATCCTTCTCAGTCGTTTTGAGAGCTGTGTTATTAATGGTAACCTATGGCCTCACGTAACTTCTGTCTCAGTCCTGGTTGGTACGTTACCTTTGTCTGTGTGATGCTAATCACCAAGCCAAGGGTGTGGATGACTAACGCACATTCATCTGTGTAAAGCAAGTCATGAATCACCATTAATGCTGTCTTTTTATGGAACTTAACTGAACTGAATGTACACGACTGAGTATAATTGCTGAAAAGCATCCAGTGGCATCAGAGAGAAGACAATGAAGAGAAGGGAACTCAAACTTACTTGGCTACATTGGTGACAGACAAGAGATCAAATGACTCTCTATACTCCTGAACCTGAGTCAGTTGTGGTTTCGAGAAAGGGTATGATAACTGCTATGAACCTTTCGTAAAACTGGCCAATGGCCATCATGGTTCATGGTATAAAAGGTCTAGTTGACAAATGCTTTGTAAAGATCAACATTTCATTCCTTGCAGTTCTCTTGAATTTGCCATCTGCCATCTTGAATCCGTCTGTGGTTCTTCTTCCAGCTCTAAATCCACAGTGTGATTCTAGCTGTTCTAACATTATGAAACAATCATGCATGCTTGTACTCCATTGTATGACATAGAATTGGTAATCACATCTGCGATGGACTGGCAACCTGTCCAGGGTGGACCCCTGCCTTTCGCCCGAAGTGAGCTGGGATAGGCTCCAGCAGACCCCCGTGACCCTGCACAGGACATAGCGGGTATAGATAATGGATGGATGGATGGTAATCACATTTTTTTTCTCAAAATTCAGGCTGGTGTGTGCTCCTGTGAAAGTGTAGCTTAGTCACAAAGGAAAAATATAAATCATCAATTCATAAGCTTATCCAGGCCAAAGCAGAGGCATTCCTCTCCCCAGCCACCTCCTCCAGCTCTTCTGGGGAATATAGAGGTGTTCCTGAGACAACTGAAAGGCATACTCTCTCTCTGTGTCCTGGGTCTGCTCCGAGTCCTACCTGTGATTAGATATGTCGGAAATGTCCTTGAGCAGGACCCAGCTAAATTATAGTGGGGACCCTCCTTCCGATAACTAGCCAGGTAAAGGAAGACATGAGAAGGGAGACAAAAAAATTGAGGATGAAGGACAGAGAGAGGAGAGGTACAAAATTATATAACATGTGGTACAATAATACACAAATATCTGGTCTAAAAAGAAATAAATATGCGGTGGTTGGAGGGTCGGACTGCAGGTCGGCCATGCCTCTAGTCCTAATTAGGTCAGTCCACACATATGCACCCCTTGGGTATGCACTTCTGACCTTGAGGAGCATGAGAGTGAACAAGTTATTAATGTGTATGAGACTAATAGGAATGTGTAACAGAACTGCGCCAAATGGAAAATAACTTCTATGAAAAAAGAAAAAAAAATCTTCATCACCAGGAATAAATGCAATGTGAGAGGAGTTTATTTGCCCACTTGATACTCAGTTTGAAGTGTGCAACACTGCCGAGGTCTCTGGGGTGCTTTTATCCTTTAACAGCTAAAATGAATGACAACATTACTGCAGGTGAAGTTCACCACACCAGTGAGCTGAGAGTGCTGTAGCTCGACACATGCTGGCCTTCCAGAAGGCTCCCCAAAACAAATTCAAGAACAAAGAAAAAGTCCAATTGCTTTGATTTGAATCTTTGAGAGTAACGACAAAAAGAAACAACAGAAATTGAAAACCAATCAAATGAATACATGGATATCGAGGTATTCAGGTGCAACCCTGGTGAACACAAACTTGTCTCGATCCTTCAGGCCACCATGCTAGCTACTAGGGGTGGAGCCAAACCCAAATACGATATTCGGAGAGGCACGTGTTTTTTACGAATACTTATTTCAAACAAATACTTTAAAAAATATTTGCATTCGGGAACATGAAAAACTTTATATCCAAAGCTGCGTTTCCTCATGAGACCAGTGTCCGGATGAATGAGTGAGTGACGTTCAGAAGTCGGGGGAGTGAAAGAGGTGACTGACAGGCTTCTCCACACAGCAACAGAGAAGACTCGACTGAGCGAAAAAAAAAACAACACTTAACTGCACCACTGTTTTTGTTGAATACATTTTTGTACCTTAACTGGATTCTGGAGGCAGTTTCTAACTTTCGGGAAGTGGAGTTTGATCGGGAGATTATTCCATTACGCTGCATTATTGACGTCTGCAGTCGGGTGCTCT
>JBAMYA010115626.1:0-18831 GCA_037176975.1 Arrhamphus sclerolepis
ATAAAGGCATTCATGCTGGATGCGTGTGAATGTATGCCGACTAGGCAGTTTGTGTGTGTGTGTGTGTGTGTGTGTGTTTTTTGGCTTTTCCATCTCAAACTCAGTCAAGTGACCCTCTGTGTTGTCATCATATTTCAGAGTGGGCAGGTTGCCAAAGAATCGTCATTTCCCCTGACACCCATCGTGTACCATATCACATCTCCTTTGGTTCAAAGAACAACAGCAGTGCCACACGACACAGGTGCGTCCTTGCAGGTGTAGGGTTGGGCACTATGGACATAAATAGGTTGTCAGGAATATTACAGGTGAGGATTAGCATTTATTTAAAGGGTTAAGGAAAAGCTTCTCTAGCTGTGTTTTCATTCAGTTGATGGTCGAATTTGAAGCAAGCCTTTGAAATGTCACTTCACACAATGGAAGTTAAATTTCATGTAGAAGAATCAGAAATTCTGATGATGTAAACAACTAAATTTCCAAGAAGACACTTTTTGAATACCATAAGTACTTATCTTGTCTTTATTTGGGTTCTTGTATTTGTTTAGTTTTCTAAACAGTCTTGCCAGTAGATTTCTGGCTCTTGATGTTACATCTACTAATATGGATTTCAGACTAGCTGAATATATTCATCCACTGGTAGATACATCCAGTGGATAAACATATAACTGATAGTTTCATACACAAAAGACACGAGCACCAAAACTTTGTAACAATTCCAGTGTTGATGTCCATTTGGCATTTATTCATGTGTAGCAGAAATTCAATTCTGTAACTGGATGGAACTATGCTTTTATTTATTTAAGCTCTTTTTAACATGTTCACGAAATGCACTGAATTGGATTGCATGTCCTAATTCAGTACTAATAATAAAACAGACGCAAGGACAACGCTTAGACAGCATTTGAAATCGAAAAAAAGGTTATGTCCACACATTTGCATCAGCACAAGTAGAGCAATAAAATTTGACTATAGGGCAATAAAATGTGACAATACACAAAGAACATTTTTCATTATAATTGACTTCTTTATGAGACAAATTATCATGTATTTTACTGTGGGAAAACAAAACAAAAAAAAAGTAAAACTGTAAGGTGACTCTTTGGAAGTTATATTAATTATATTAAAACAAAACAAATAACTAGTGTCCCTCTTTGTCATGATCTCTATATATTATATACTCAGAGCCATGTGCCCGTCTATAAAAGAAAAGAATCTGAACATTCCATGTCTCCTTTTAGGACGCCCTCAGAACATGCCACTGGTCCCACAAACCCAGCAGATTTGCAGGACTTCTTCAACAGAATCTTCAAAGGAGGACCTCCCAGTGATATGCCTGCCAATGGAAGCTTTTTCCCCTCAGGTCCACCCCATCATCACTCTCCTGGTGCTGGAGCAACGCCATTCTCCTCTCCCCCTGGTCAGACAGGTTTCTACATGCCAGGGGGGCATCGGCCAGAGTCCAATGAGACGTGGGCTGAAAGTGGTAAACCGCCCAGAAGGAGGAAGAAGGTCCGCAAACCCTTCCAGAGGTGAAGTCAGTTGACTTGTTAGTGCATCAGAATGGCACTGCAGGGACACCATGAATAATGGCCATGTTAGTCTTTTGCCTGCCTTTCTGGCATGTCGAGATCAGAACTGGAGAAAACTCTTGGCTTTAAGGCTGCAGTCAGACCTGCCAGAGTACAGAGAGACTGGATGACGAAGAGGACCTAAATGGCTGAGTTTGAGTGTTGAAGGCCGAAGAGGTGGCAGTGATGGTGCTTTACCTATCCGTTCACCTTATTTTTTTTGTTGGACTTAAAGATGACTGTAGCCTTTGAAATTGAAATCCTTGTATGGATGCTGTAATGAAGCGTTATCTTTTTCATAATTTCCTGCCAAATCCATTATCATTGCATGATTTGTTTACCTGCATTTTAACGCTTCAGTTCTTCTCACTTTTGTTGTTAATGTTTTATATGATGTTAGTTCAACACATTGGTTCCAGGCAGAGAGACAGTTAAGAGGGTAAAATCAGAATTTCTGTATCTGAGAAATGTGGATGAAGATGTGAGCAAGTCAGCGACCCTGGTGTTAGTGGTGTGTGCTTCTGCCTCTGGAGCAGCTCTTCGTCCGCCACAGTTCAAGAGTGTTTCCAGCCTAGCCAAACTCCACACTTCTGAACCACATTAACAAACAAAGGCATGCCACAACTTTGTTGAGGTGATTTTTTTTTTCTATCTTTTTTTTCAACATTCAGCAGAACAATTAAACAGCTAAAAATGTCAAAATTTCCCTTAGTGAGCAGTAGTTGTCGCATTTGTTTGTTAGCTGGTCTACAAGTGACCCATCTTTCCCCTGATATTAGGGGATCTGTTGTGCCTCTGGTTTTGTGTGTGTGTGCACTTTTAAATTCTTTCTAATTAAAGAAAGAAAGTTATTTTTATTTAAAATCAAAAATACTTTATTAGTCTCCAAAGGGTCATTGCAGATCTTATATAAAAAATTAAAACAGTTTATTAAAAACATTTGCTTGGGGCTCCCGCAAGTGGCAAAGGACTTCCAAGTGCGTCCATTGAGGAAACAATATCAAGTTGACTTTAATGTTAGAAAACAGGATCTACTAGTTCTATTCAGTCAGTTAGATATTTTATAATTGGTGCTAGTATTTGTGTGCCCTCTGTTCAGACCACTCATGAAAAAAAAAAAGTTTAAAAATTTGCACTACATGCCAATCAGTAAGTTCAAGTTTTGAGCATTTCAGTAAGTTCAATCAATATCTGTGAATGTGAGCATCTTTGTCAGCATTGCAAGAGGAAATAAAATGTTCATCACAGTAAAACTCAAAAATACATTGAAACACAAATGGACCAGGGGCCTCATTTATAAACATTGCGCACACAAAACAGGGCCTGAAAGTTGTGCACTAAATTCTCACGCAAATGCTGTGATCTATTTAAGAAACGAACTGAAATTGATGGGAGACTGTGCACACACTAATACGTTTTTTGTTTGTTTTTTACCAAGCACACAAGCATTTTAGAGACGAGAGGAACTGGAGACACAGATGGTGAGGTGGTGAATCAAAGCCGTGTGATATCTCATACTTTTAACTTCAGTTTATGTCAGAGTTGCAGATGCACATGGTCATAAACAGCTGAGCCTGCAGAATCATAGATGTGTTCTGCTGTGATAATTTACTCTTCCATAAACACTCAGCATTGTATGTTCATATGTCATATTTCTGTGGTCAAATTATATTTTATAGCAGTGGATAGCACAGATTGATGCATTAAGGAAAAGGTGTGTAGCAGTCAGTCTCGTCATTGAGTAAACATATTAACAGTCTGGAGGCCTGGTGCTTAATGTTGCATATGCGCTGACACTCCTGGAGGATTAAAGGATCAGGATGCAGAGCTTTTAGGGACCGCTAAGATTTCCTGCCCCCCATGATGACTAGATCAGTGCTCTTGGATCTATGTGCTGAACTGGATCCAGTGTTAAACAGACCGACCCTCTGGAACGGCGCCATCCTGGACTCTTTCCAGTAGGAATTGACCAACAGGTATGTGTTTGATATGATTAACAACATATTGCAATTTTCACCAATATTTAGTTTCACAAATGTAATGGCTGCAGTTGACTGTAATCATGTTACTTTAAGGGCTCTGAGTGAAGACGAATTTGTCCACATGAACCGTAAAAATGTGCATACCATCAATGTGCAAGTGATTTGTGACTCGACCACGGTTCTGACAAATGTAGTGTCACTGTGGCCTGACTCCACGCAGAGAACAGACAGGATTTATGTGCAGAAACATTCACGAGGTCCTTTGCATTGACTGTTTATGGTAGAATGTGGGTGTGTTGAGGGCAGAATATGCAGCAAATCCAGCTGCGCAAGCTTCCAAGAACTTTAATAAGAATCCTACGCACAGTTTTATAAATGAGCACCTTCTGTGTTAAAATGTTTTTTAGGTTTAAAGTTATTTCTGTCACAGCTGGGACTAGTAACTACAGTACTATCAAACTTTTTTTTCTCCCTTTTTTTTGGACATTTTTACAGAAAAAACTACATTGATCAAAATATCTGCTCTAAAAATGAGTTGTTGCTGCTACATGTCTTATTTACATGGTTTATGAAGCAGCTAATAAAAAACACTGATGTTCACAGTCTCAAAATTCTGACTGCATTTCCAGTATGTCGTGGTGTTGCACAGCATGTAAAACCATGACTCTTTATTTGCCTCCAGCCATCATGGTTATGATAAAATGCAAAATTATGGGCTGTCAGCTTGTGTCCGTTTCCGACTGTGGTGCCGCCTCTATGGCTACTGAAAAGTTTTGCACGAATGTGCTTCAAACACTTTTTTGGTTAATGTGGTTCAGATGTCAATAAATTTACTTGCAGCATGAATCAGTGAAGTTATGAACATAGGTTTTGTATTAAAATGACACTTTAATTTTAACCATGCGTACTCAGCTGTTAAATCAGCTGTTTCTGTTCATACCTGATGTGAAAATTGAGAGATTTGGTAATTGCGTGAGATGAGGCATTTGATAAAGGCTTTTTGAAAAAATATAAAGTAACAGAGTTGGTTACGTGTTTTCTCTTGTTCTGATTTGCACAGCTAATTTGCACAGCTGCCACTGTAATAAAATAAAAGGAACTTTGAACTGTCATCGGTGATTCAGCCTCCAGCTGCACCTGAGTAGGATGTGTTGCTTTCTAAGTGAACCAGGTTCCTAAATATGGAGAAAGTAATGAAAGCTGAAATAGTCTCTTTAAATGAAGCTGAAAATAAATGGAAAAATAGTCTAGATTGGTCTTCTTTTGGTAAGAACACTGTCTTTTACCAAGCATGACCTGTGAGAGCAAAGAAAAACAAAAACAAAGAACAGCACATTTGTTAACTGTTTCTGTAACAAAAGTGCTGCAGCTGAGAGAGAGAGAGAGAGAGAGAGCACATTATCTACCATTTCTATCAGGACATAACTGATTTAAAGAAATCTGGTCCTTATCATGTCTCAAAATTACGTAAATGCAACTTCAAATAAACAAAACATTGCTGTCATTATTTACTGACCTAAAATGAAGCCAAAGCCATGTGGGTTTTCTCTTGGTACTTCTTCCCACAATCTAGAAACATTCATGTTAGGTTGCTGGTGATTCTAAATTGTAGGTGTGACTGTGCACATGCATGGTTGTTAATCTTGCTCGACTCTGTGGCCTGCGTAGTACATAGTATGCAAGCAGTGGTCATGTGACTAGCTTCGAGTTATTTCGAGTTATATTCGAGTCCTAACGATGACCCCTTTGATAAGATAAAGAAAGTATATAAGATGCAGTGTATAAGCGATCTGTAAAAACACCCCTGCTGTCTCCATAGGAACAAAGTACCCAGGTGCTGCTACTTTATTAGCTGATCGTCAACGAGCCAGTCCACCTCCATAAAAGCAGGGGTTTTGACAGTTTGCTAGTCTGGAGCATTTGTGTGTGTTGACACCACGTTCAAGGAGGAGAGACATCACGACTGATCTCAGAGAAGCAATTGCTGCTTTCCGTCAGTCTGAATGAACGCAAAGCTCTTTCCAAACTGTTTCGACTGCATCATTCAACAGTGAGAAAGATGACATAACTGAAAAAGTTCAACACAGCTGACAATCGCCCCAGTCATGAATGTGCTTGCAAGTTCATCCCAAGGTCAAACTGTACAGTACTCAGGGAAGTTACCTAAAAAATAAAGATAAGAATCTTTGAATGTCCTACTAAAGGGCTATATAAATCAAATGAATGAATGTTTGTATAAAGAGCTACATCTCACACTTCAGAGATCACAGACAAAATGTTTCTTAGATTGGGTACTTCTGTGTTCAAATTAAAAAGAAAAAACAAAAAGGTCTGAAGCACGAGTAAATCTACCAAAACAAAAAACATGTTACAATTACCTAAAGGACCAGATCTCATCTTTGCTTGTTATTCATTTGAGTTTTTTTTTTTAATCCAATTGTAGAACCTGGCAAGGATATCATTTTAATTGTTCCTAATATTGATCCCAGTACACAGTCAGACATCTGCTTTCATTCCTTTTTAGGAAACTGGTTCCGCTACTGTGGCCACATTAAACACTTACGGTTTCCACATTTTGTGAGTAGAGAATGGCACTGCAGAGTCCAAGGAGTCAACAACAGAGCAGACACTTCAATTCTTTTTTTTTTTCCTTTTAAATTTAATAGAATATGCAGACCAAAAAAAAAGAAAAGAAAAAGAAGACAATCATCAGGGCCCTTTGTAGGGAGTTAAGAGGCGATTTCCTGACTGGCAAGCAGTTTTAAAATAATACCGTTTCTTTCCCTGGTTTTCAAAATAAAGATTTTTTTTTCCTATATGCACAATGTTTGTTCTACTTGGTGCTCATTGTACACAGGTGATTTGTCAGTTGCAATAATTGCATTATCAAAGTTATGACATTTAAGTCATGTACAGAGTAAATATTGGCACACTGAAAGTTCCACACTCATAGCAAACACTTTGGTAATCTATTGCTCCCTACAGAGGTCCCATCCTTCAACCTGGCCTAATAGTTTTATTTGACTGTAAACCCAACAGTGAGCATTTAACCTAATTTCTTTTCCACTCGCTGACCTTTACTCTAGCTGTTTTCTGGCTATGAAAAGTGTGCAGGACTTATCCTTCCCTCTGCTCCTTATAAGGATCAGTTTCAGAGAGGCGGCTCAATCATCTAAATCAAATAAGATGTGGCTAAGTCAGAAGCACTACTGTGATAGCACAATACTTTCCTCTAGCAGACTGTGTTTCTCATCTGTCCAGCAGTGAGCGCTCTGGCTTTCTTTAATTATAACATCTGAACATGCAACACATAGAAAGGCTTTTTTTTTTTTTTTTAAACAAACAATCTTATCAACATTCATTACATGGTTACCAGTTCTAAATTTTTTAAAACATTCATAAAACAATGCTCTGATGCACATACAAAGTGGAAACCAACATCTAAATGGCTCTGTATGCAGGCCGTCTACAAAAATAATACTTCTACTTTGTTGTAGTGTATTAATAAATTTAACTGTTTTAATCAAAGACAGAAAATGAAACTTCAACTGCAGGTTTATGTTCATGTATGGCTTTTGAAACAAGAACATAAACCCTTTAAGTATGTTTCAAGGTAATTTCAATACAAGACAGTTCTTTTTCTACCCTGACATGTTTACTTGTTCAAACTCAAACATTGTGCTTTAAATGTTTGCTTTTTGGGATAAATGCTTAAAATCTGATATACAGATTTACTTCTGATGATCACGGCACCCTTGTTTACAGTTTCAATCAAAATCTTTTTATACATGTTTTTCCTTTTGTACCTCATCATTATAACTGCAAGTATTATTTGGCCCACACACTCACTTTTAAATGTATACACATACTTCCACATAAATCTGGTTAAAAATAAGTCAGTAGCATTTAGTTCTAAAATATTTCGCTGCTACCCCCACCCATCTCAACTGACTAATATAGAGGAAACAAACATGATCAAAAATGCAACATTAAATGATTGAATTTATGCCGACTGCATGTCTTTCACCTACAGCTTGCCTTTCAGAGCCTCGACGATGCTGTGGAGCTGAGAAGAGTTTTGATATGCCACCAGGCCGCCACGATTAGCCCAGCGGTCTGCTCCCTTGCATTCAGCGTAAGGCTGGTGATAGGTCAGTTCTTCCTTGTAATCCTGTGCTCCACAACTGGACTGCAGACTCTTACTCAAGTCCGCCACTCCCCCTCCGAGGGCTCGGAGCATGGCGTGAGGAGCACAGGAGTCCCACTTAAATGTGCTTCCCTCTGAGAGGACATAAACATCGGCCAGTCCCTGGATGACACACAGGATCTTATAGCCAGCTCCTGAAGCATACATTAGCTTGTCAGAGCTGCACAGCGAGGTGAGCGCTTCCTTCACCACCTGCTTCTCACTGGAGCTCAGCACCACAGACAGCTCCTGCTTCAACTCAGGTCCGTGTTTTGGTCGTGACTCTGAACAGACATTGATGTTTCCAAAGGCGACGCCCCAGTAATGCTTTCCCCTCCAGCTAAAAATGGGGAAAAAAACAACAAAAATCAGTTGTCAGGAATACAACTTCAACTAGGAACAACATACATGTCAATGACCTGGTGCCAAATCACACTCTTATGTCAAATTAAGGATATATTTAAAGCCACTCTTTGTAGCAGTGCCACTTCTGACCACATAATGACAAGTTGATGCATCAGCTCCTGCTGTAAGACTCAACGAAGTGTATCTCTACTGGGATAAAAGTGGTATTACAAGAGCTGCTGGATTGTCAGAAGTTCTTTTGTAGACACAGCAGATCTATATGTTGTCTGACGTAACATTACTACGTAGAACAGCTTTAAGTGAAGGACTCGTTTAAAAATGAGCTTTATGAACCATGATTATAGAGCTTATTCAAGAAAAAGTAGACCGCACAAAAGTACACAGGATTTATGAATAGACATAACACACACACAAAAAATATGTTCCTCATAAGATCTCAAAATTGGGTAGCTATAACAATCAACTCAGTATTATATGATGTCATTATGTATTTAACAAAGACTAATCAACAATTAATCAACAGGAGTGTGTGGAAAAACTGAAGTACTTCCTTGCTGATTCCATTGGTATTAATAGCATAAGTATGAGTAGCAGCCAGGTGCTGCTCATCAAATGTACTAAATCTGCACCTCTATATGAACAGTGCTCATTTAGCAATTTTAAATGTTCATGACAGTTTGGTAACAAAAATACTTGTTGCAGCAAATTCAGATGTGTGCATGTTTGTGTATGTGAATGAGTGTTTGGGTTTAGGTGGTAGGCACTGTGGTTGCCATAGGTTACCAACACAGCTGTGGGCTTAGGGGGTAATCAGTCACGTGTAGGTTAGATAGATGAGACACAGCTGAGGGGGAAATGTGAAACAGGGGAAGCCACACAGTTTTTCAACTGTGTCTGTGTGTGTGAGTGAAGGGATTTTTTGTTATAGTCCTAGTACGACTGGCCTGTGGTACGAGCATGTCAAGTCTTTTTGCACCTGGCTTTTGTAGGCGTTTTCTTTTAATTTTTTTTTTTTTTTGTCAGTTAATAAAGAGCTCAATGTGTAACAATGGAGGACTTTGTGTTTACACACCAGGATGAGTTGGAAAGGACTTCAAATTTCCTCAAGCAGCATGTTTTGTAGTTAGATTGCTGCTACAATACTGAACAATTATTGTTTGGAAGGCCAGGAGAAAGATCATGGCACCACAATTTTAGGTTCACCAAGTTTCTTATCTGAGTAAACGGCAACTCTGGAATAAGATCATTTCAAGAGCCAAAAGTAGAGATGTTTGATCATAATGCCCTTCATGTTTGGTAAAAACCATGTACAGTATTATTAGCAGAAATAACTAAACTTTTTTTCTGTACAGCACTTTTAAAAACAAAACTACAACATGCTTCATCTGTCGGATAAAGCCTGAATTCACCAGGACAATGACCACAAACACACCAGCAAATTTACAACAGAACAGCTGAAAAACCAAAGAAAGATGTTATGACAGCAATGCCAAACTTGGTGACGTCTGCCTGATTAAAATGCTCAGGACCTTGAGAGAGTTGTGCATAAACCGATGCCCACAAACCTCAATGAACTGAAGCAGTGCTTGAAAGTCTCTCAGATCATTCCTCCATAAATGAGAGACTGACTTCGTTACACAAAAATGATTACTTCCAAGTTATTGCTGCCAAAGGAGTTTCACAAGCCACACAGTCATGGGATTTTTTTCCAGCATCTAGTTTTAATGAAATAACATAATTGTATAGTTGTTTAAGTTTTTTTTGTACCTAATTTTAAGATCTGGTAATGACTGGATAATTTACTTTTTTAATCATGTGCTGATGTATAAACCTCAGAACTGAAAAAGGCTCCACTTTCTTTTTCATATGGCCTCAGTGGTCACACCCTCATCTAATGATATTCAAACATTCAGGTCATGTTTTCTTTGACTCTTGATGCAAAGAGCCTTGAGGACACATTAATGAACTAACACAAAGACATCCAGGCCAGAAAATTTCAGGGTCATTAACTGAAGATTTTTAAAATACACTGATTCAACGTTTCTGCAACGCAGGTCTGACTGAGTCCACATCAGTCGGTGCAATTGCATTTAATAAAATTGTCATTTAAATTACGTTTTTCAGTGGAAAACCAAAGCTGTCCAACAGTGAGGATGTTAGTAATGTGTATGTGTCCAACAACATGTAGAACGGTTATTAGGTTTCATGATTCTGTCAAGATTGGAATAATACACTTGGCAGGCAAAATACAGTCTGAGATTGTCATTGTAATTTGTTAAAGGACTGCACGTCCACAGAGGTGGACACGCCAGTAACTTGCTAAACTTAAACCCAAAAACCAGAAACATGAACAGCACTTTGCATCTTCTCTGTTTTGTCATGTTTGAAACGGTTAAAGGAAGTCTCAGTCACTGAAAATAAAAAAACAAAAACAAAAGTGCCTTTGGATTGAGAAGATAAAACATTGCTGGTTACATATTTAAAGAGTTTCAGGGATAAATGTTTTTGTAGTGATTCTTATCACACTTCCCCCGTTTTGCTTTTGGCAGGTTCACTCACCGTCCTCCAGTAGGATCTTTGTGGTTAAAAGGCTGGTTGATGACGCCCATGACAGGCTCACCTGTACTGCGGAGGTAAACCCCAATCAGGACCAGTGCACAGTGCAGGCCTGAAGGAGATAAGTGGCCCTCCTTCAGCACCTCCTCGCGACCCTCTATGTACTGGCTTGTAGCATCTTAATATTAAAAAAAAACAGACAACAGAGACATAATTATCCAGTTCTTCTCTCAGGACTGGGTGTAAATAACATACTAAATAATGTTACCAATGGGGTCAATCCAGATGCCAAGCTCAGAAGGGCTGAGGGGAATTGTCAGGCCATCTGTGCTCGACTCGATGGTCTCTGGGTCTTGGTGTATGGCTTGAGCCAGCAGGGATGCTGCTGTGTGGTCGCCATCTAACACTGTAGCCAGCAGCGCCGCAGTCTCCTCCACTGTGCTGCACACTGTGACTGTCACACTCTCTCCTGGCAATATAATTAAGCATTGATCACTTTAGAACAAAAACAATTTCAAAGGCCTTCACGATGCAAAAAGGGTAGTACATTTTGTTTACTTTTAGCCATTCTTGTATTTAGTCTACTGTCAGGACCCAGTTGACCCAACAAATTTTATATGTAATGTTAAGCAATTACCGAGCCCATTTTCAAACTTGTTAGACTCCTCTCCATGAATGAAGCTGGCCATTTCAGGGAACTGCACAAATACAAAAGGAAAAAAAAGCAACATGACACAATAAAAACGCAAACTAGCTCAGGTTCATTCTGGTGGTTCATACTTTTACATCTCTCACCTGAGCGCCCACATCATGTCGGATCATCTCCTGGATCACCACATCGGCAAGTGTCTTAAAGTCCTGCACAAATTTCTTGTTCTTGTCATCTCCAGTCTTCTCCTGCACGAGCAGCTGAAACAGAGGAGCTTCCTGTCTGCAAACCCGTGCCACATTTGCAGCCTTCTCAGCCACCCGTAGCAGCAGCCTCAGCAGATCAGCCATGCCTGGGCAAAAAGGAGGCGGCGAGAGTGATGGAAACTCTGTGTATGAGAGAGTGAGAGAGATGAGGGAGGTCACATTTGCACACGTTGGTCTAATTATAGACTTAAAATGAAAACGGGACATCTCTGAAAAAAAGAAATGTCTGAGGGTGGGATGTGGCTTCAGGGCTTTGCGTGTAAACCTAAAAAAGAGCTCACACGTAAGCACTCAAAGTTTCCGAGTAAATACTTGTACAAAACTTTTAACACAACTTTATAACATTTGCAGTCACAAAATTGCGTAAGAGAACCATATAATACTTGTATGTCCGCGTTAAACCAATAGTCTTTTTTTAATATAACCTGGAGATGGAAACTCAGGCCTTGAAGAAAGGTAAATAATATATCACTGCGTATGTAGTTTTACTATTTAACAACAACAACAACAGCTGTATTACTACTACAGACAACAAGCTTGCTAAGCTTTATTTCAGCTCTAATAGAGCATGATGTACTACAGAAATTTAAACGTAGAAGAGAGAATGAGAAAGAAAAAAACTACGGAGAAATGACTTAAACCTTACCAATCTCAGGTTAAACACTGCTGTTCTCCTCTTTTCGGTGGCTGTTTTTCCGTCAGAGCTACCAACACGGATATTCTGTGTGTCGGGTCTAAAGAAGGACGTGGGTTTTTAGTGAGATTACAATATTCAAGGATTAATTAAGCCTGAGATCTGGGTGCTCTGGTTTTTACGTCAGTTTTATTTCACAGGAAGGGCGGACGCTACTCTCACATCTAGGCTAAAAATACAAGGCAGCGACAAAACCGTAGGCAGAGGACACGGTTTGGTTGTTAAGGTGCGGACAACAGGAAGTAGAACGCGGTGCATTCAAGTAAATGTGGAAATTCAAGCTTCCTCCTGGTCGGAATTTGCAAACTACATGCTTGAGATTTGGGTGAAACCTTTGGACACACAAAATAATATAGCTAAATATTATTTTTCTTTGAGCACGTCTTTGGCAGACTTTGAAATGAATCTTAGTGCAACAGCTGCTGTAGGAAGAAACCAAAATAACCTAAAAAACAAACAAACAAGCAATTTCAACCATATTTATTATTTTGGACTCTGAGATTCATAAAATCATTCAAGTAAAACAAAATGACATGGCCAACTCATACTTAAAATATAATCTTTGATGATGAATAATTGTTTTTGCATATCTGAAATCCTCTCAACAGTTTTTAATCACGTCTCCTAGCATTACTTAGCAAATGTTAAAAACAAAGAAAAAACAACATGAAATTAGAGGAAATAATGCTTTACGCTGTCAATCTCACATTTTTGGTTTTTAAATATTTTATTGCATACTTATACATACTTAAAAAAACGCTTGAGGATAACTCAGACATTTTCTTGAAGATTCATTATTTTAATCTCTCAACAGTTGTGTTAGTTTTCTTGGTTTAGGAGTCAAAAATGCTTCTCAGCCAAGATAATATCATGTAATATAGTTTGGTAGTAAAACATAATATATATCAAAAATCATATCTGAAGTTTTTGTCGTTAGGAAAAGGGTGGGGGGGAAGCAATACTAACTGCATTACACCAACAACCTTACTGTATTATACTGCATGACTTATACATTTC
Source organism: Arrhamphus sclerolepis (assembly GCA_037176975.1). Taxonomy (NCBI): domain Eukaryota; kingdom Metazoa; phylum Chordata; class Actinopteri; order Beloniformes; family Hemiramphidae; genus Arrhamphus; species Arrhamphus sclerolepis. The sequence goes on from JBAMYA010115626.1 coordinate 13,282, forward strand.
AGCTCTCCACAAGTTAGCCACTTCCTTCCATATACGTTCCTGTTTAAGACACGGAAACCACAAATACAGCGCTGAGTGCCTTTAATTTGAATATTACCCAAGCATTAACTGTATAATTTAAGTTTTCTTAAGTATTCTGCATTTACCTCAACAGAAAAAAAAAAATAAGGGCAAACATTGCAACATAAAGAAAATAAGTGTTTAAAAATGAATAATAATAAATAGTTTAATGTGTATTCAAAACAAGCTGTTGTTCTGCTCAAAAAATGATGCACAGTGTATGTTTAATCAGAAATGTAAGAATCTTAGTCTTAAGACTCATGGATCTTCCCAACATCAGTTGCATGGACTAGAAAGTAAATTTTAAAACGTGCACACATTACAGACTCCAGGGAAATGACAGAGTTTATGAGCAAAGTGGTTTGAGTAACTGCTCTGACCACTCATGTCCATTAGATGTGCATTACAAAATGGTTGGCGTTGATCAATACAGCTCTGTGTCCACTGCAGCTTGGGTGAGGTCCACAGCAGTGTCAGATACGGCTTCAGTCATACTTAGGATCCTTAGAAGGCAGAAGCTGCTGAAGATGAAGGTAAGAACGGCTTAAATTTTCAGATTAAAACATGTTTATTCAATTTGGGATCAATTTAATATCATATTACAAGTTATTAATGCACACATACAGTGTATTTAGTGAATTAAAAGAATAGAAAAATATCTTGTGACAGTAAGACAGTGTACTGACAATGGATTTATATTATTTGTTGCAGGCCTCAAAGCAAGCCATGTCAGACCTGGAGAGTAGCATGGTCACTATTATTCGTGTTTTCCATCAATACTCGGGTCACAAGTGTAAACTGAAGAAAGTCGAGCTTAAATCACTTATCAACAATGAGATGAATCATTTCATAATGGTAAGTTACGGATCTGAAAACTGGTGATGATTTTCTCAATATCTATAGCAGTAAGATGTAACTCACAGAGACACATATTGACCATGTGTCTGTTTTGTGTCTTCGACATCATTGTTCAGGAATATAATGTGACAGAAAATTAATTTTAACTTGATAATTATACAACACACCCCAAAGATGTAATGAGCACGTCAAGTCACATGTTGCTGCACACCTGGAGTCTTTTACACTTAATTTTTAGATTTTACTGCAGCTGATGAACTTTCATTCTATTTCTTTCCAAACAGAAAATCCATGAAAATGAGACTCTGGATGAGCTCTTTGCTGATCTCGACCAGAATGGAGACCTGGAGATTGACTTCAAAGAGTTTCTTGCCCTAATCGCTATGGTCACCTCTGCATGCCACGAGGTCTTCAGTGGGACTGAATGATTACAGTGTATAAAAAAGTGCGTGTGGCTGGATATTCTGAGAATCTTGGAGGGTGGAGCGTTGGTAAATCTGCTGTTTAGCATTTACTACGTAAAACAGAATGCTGAAATGATGACAACATAGGAAGTGTAAAGCTTTCAGTACATTGTTGCTGATGTGAGGCACCTCAAAGCAATATTATTCTGGTGTGACTTTAGACCTGCATGTGTGAAACCCAAATAATGCAATCTTTTGAAATAAAAGGAACATTGTAGACTTATGGATGTGGGTTCATATCAGACAGACACTTTTTTTTCCAACACTCCATATATTGATTGAGATGAATGCAAATATTTTCCAGACATATTTGCATCTAAGCTGCTGCTAGCACAACCTTCCTCCCTCATTGACAGTGTACACTGGCTGCTGGTGAACTATGAGTAAACAGCACCCTCTTGTGGAGAATGTGCAGCCTGCTGGACATCAAAGGGGAAATTTGTGACTTTTCAAGTGATGAACACCAGGTGCAGGGAAGTCCTTTACATCTCAATGTATATTTCTTCCCTTCAGCTCTCTTCATGTAAAACACTATCTAATAAGTTCAGTTCCCCACTGCCCCAATGAAGATACGATGCTTTCTATCCAGACACCCCACTTCACTAAAGACTCAGCATCTCAGATGGCTCTCCATAAACTCCAGTATCTTCTTCCAGGCATCTTCTTGTGCAGCAGCATGAGGTGCAGGATGACCTCCCCACAGAGTGACTACTGTAGGAAGAAACAAGAGTACTTGATGGTGATGGGGGAATCTCTTGATTACAATACACAGAAAAGTCTAAAGCTTTGGGGAAAATGAAAATGTGGAGAGCTCACGTTTCCTAGGTTTGACGGACCACATGGACGATCTTGCGTTTGGTGCGTAAGGTGGCTCAATCAAGTGACCAGCGCCAGGATATGACAAACGAGTGAACAGCTCAGATTTACGTGCAGCCGTCAGTTTCTCCTCAATCTAATGACCAGTAAGTGAGCGTCGTAAAAACAACTGCACGGCAAATATGCAAACACTAACGAATGCTTGATATAGAACAAAATGTGAACCTGTATTTCTAACCAATACTAAAATCAACAAAATTAGGATTAACAAATGAAACATTTACCAGGTCTGCATTCTCTATGCTTGAAGCACTCAGGTCATCTTCACCCACTATGTACATCAGTGGACAGGTGAGATTATTTAACTGCAAATACCAAAGACATCAGAGCAGAGTTTATAGGACAGACGAGGGTGTCACAGATTTAAGCATGCAAGTGCATTAGCAGTGAGGAGGAGGGGTTTTACATTTTTACATGTTTGAGGCTGTTTGCACTTGGTAATGATTTGCATCTTGGCTGATCCAATCAGAAGTGGACTGATTTAAAGTCATGTTATTAACATAGGTGTCATTTGTCTCTAATTAACACATGTTAGCTGTGGTGTTTCAACATAATCTTGAATGTAATTCAGAGGGTTGAACAATACCTGTAAAGATTTTTGACTTTTGAGATAAGTCAGGTTTCCCTGAGTCACATTTCTTTTAGTTTAAGTAATAAAAAAATAAAATAAAATAAAATAAAATAAACATTTAATTAGGCTTTTTTATGCTGTAGATGTGATATGATATGGAAGCAACAGGAGCATGAAGTGGTGAGAAGTCATCATTTTGGATTTCTTTTGTCACCGTGTAGCATGTGACACCTACATCACCAGCTTTGTTCTCTTACTGGTTCTAAGCCTATCTAATGGCATCAACAATCAGTTTTTCCTATGTCCATTGGTAATGTCTCCTGAAAATTCAAGTAAAATCCAGTAGAATCAGACTAATTATTTGTATCAAAGAATAGAAGAATTAGGATGGCTGCCAGGCTAGCCTGTTACACCTCCGAAAGTGGCCTAGGCAACAAGATCACAATGGTGATTTTTGTAAAACCCCTGATGAATGTTGATGCCAGGTGTAAAAAGCTTCTGTTATCTCACCTTGACAATGCTTTCAGGAGGAAGATTGGCAGGCAAGGAAACGTTTTTGAAAATGACCATGCCTTCATCATCATACGTCCAATATTGCTTGTCTCTGAAAAGGCAAAACAGAATATTAGTCAACTTGTGTTTTAATTGCATTTCGTAAATGTTTATATTTATTGAAAATAACAACAGGTGAGCAATGTGATACATAAACATAAAATGAGTATGTCAGAGATGCAAAAGCATTAACATGAGAAGATGATGAGGGGTTCCCTTTGTTTAGCTATTTACCCTATATGGTCTTCTACATGGAAAAATATTTCTTAACATCTATTTACAAAGGATTTGGGGATTTTGTGATCTATGGTTTACAACAGGGCTATTCAATTACATATTAAGATGGGCCAGATCTTCAGACCAAAAAACTTAACGGGGCCAGAAATTGGATGTGACGGTAAAATAAACAAGCACTTTTCCATCCAGGTGGGGTTAAATCTACGATTTTCATTGTCAATTTTCCGGTTTGGGGATGGAAAAAGACATGTTCACAGAACGTTAATTCTACTCACAACTTCAAAACCCAACAACTTGCTGCATGATGGGTTTATTGTTGCTAAGTAATCTAGTGTTGCATTCATAGTCCATACTACTTTAGGAATTTATACCATCAATGTAGAAGTGTCTGAAGGCTTCTGGTTTTATATATTTAATCATTTATTCTGTCAGAACTATATGCTGGGCCACATATGGCCCGCGGGCCGGCATTTGAAGAGGCGTGGTTTACAATATATGCAAAGTTTCAGGAATTTAGAGGCCTGTAGGGCAAAAGTAGAATTCAGAGATCTGGGGGAGGGGCTTAAGCTATTTGACTAAATTCATCCTGGCTTATTCGGTTGCAGGGACGCCACACCAGATTGAGAAGGCGCGTTTATATCAAATGGAGTCTAACTAATCTTGGAATGCGCACAGTCATGGCGTTTTGTAAGCCGACCGCGACGTCGATCACAGATTTACGGTTCCTGAAATGGAGGGAACACGTGTCTCATCAACCACTTACTTTTCAAAATGCTCGACTATGCCTTCTGCACCTGAGAACCTCATGTAACTTCCCACAGGGCCATTGATACAAATCAAACAGGATGGCTGCAGAATAGATGAAACTTCATAGTGATTTAACAAAAAAACAAACAAACAAAAAAAATCCATCAAGCTTAGAATCATTTGCTAAGACTTTTTGCATATTTATTCGGAGAGACTATTTCATATTATATTATGTGATGATGTGCCTACTTTAACTCCAGTATGTGTAGCAATGCGGAGCGTTAAGTAACAACCAAAGGAAAGACCGATGATTCCAACTCTGTCTGCAGCCACCTCACTGTGATTTTGAAGTAGCTGGAAGGCTGCCTGTCAAATCAGAACAATGGGGACGCGTTTCAGGATGAAAATCGCAAAACTCTTAAGATGAACAATGTCATACAATGTTCCAGAAGAAGATTCTGCAGAGACTTGAAAACAGACAAAGAAAAACCCGCACCTTGAAATATGAATCTCCGACATTGACACGGTTTTGTGGACCGGGTAACTTTTTGTGCCCTATGTAGGCAAGGACGAAGCTAGCATAACCCTTGGATGCAAACAGGGAAGAGCGGTACTCTGGAAGTCCTCCACCCATTCCCCAAAGATCCAGCATGGCAGGAAACGGACCTGGTCCTTATGAAGATAAGACAGACAGCCCTTAGGTAACATTTCCATTACTATCTTAATAATGAAGACATCATGAAATATTTACATAAGTCCATCTCTAAATGGCGTAGAATTAGTAGGTCAATGCATCAAATGCTCACCAGGAGGTAGGAATAATGTCCCTACTATTCCATTCTGAAAAATCTCTATTCTTCTCACTCCTGGTGCCATGTACCAGCGTTCAGCGATCATAGATGCCATCACAGTGGACTGCCCTTGACTGGGTGAAACATGCCCTTCCAGTAAAGAAATGTGCACAGTGTAAGGGGTCTCCACATTTCTCTTCCTCAGCCTATGAAGAAGAAGAAGAAGCAGAAGAAAAAAAAAGAACATGTCAAAGTCACAGGCTGAGAAAACTACATTACTCATAAGAAATTGAGTAAAATCAAATCAAATAAAATAAAATCAAACTTTATTTATAAAGAGCTTTTCATACAGTTGTAACGCAAAGTGCTTTACATAATAAAAACAACAAATAAA
>JBAMYA010115657.1:0-18828 GCA_037176975.1 Arrhamphus sclerolepis
GTCCGCTCGATAGTTGAACCTTTCATTCAGGAGGAACAATATGGGTTCTGTCCTGGCTGTGGGACACTGGACCAGCTCTGCACCCTCAGGAGAGTCCTGTAGGGACCATGGGAGTTTGCTGAACCAGTCCATGTGTTTTGTGGACTTGGAGAAGGCATTTATCTGTGTCCCTCAGGGGGTCCTGTGGCAGATATGTGACGTACTGACCCGCCACCAGGGCTGTCTTCTGTCACCGATTGTTTATAATTTTTATGGACAGAACTTTTAGACGCAGACATGGGGTAGAGGGGTTTGGTGGTGTCAGGATTTCATCTCTGCTTTTTGCAGATGATGTTGTCTTCTTGGTATCATCATTGGAGTGGTTTGTAGCCAAGCGTGAAGCGGTGGGGTTGAGAATCAGCACCTCCAAATCTGAGACCATGGTCCTTTGTCAGAAAGGGCAGAGTGTCCTCCCCAGGTTGAGACTGAGGTTCTGCCTCAGGTGGACTTCAAGTATCTCTGGGTCTTGTTCACAAAATGGATCGGTCCAGCATCTACAGTAATGTGGACTACTGGCACCAGTCTGCCTCCTGGACGCCTCCCAGGGGAGGTGTTTCGGGCATGTCCAACCAGGGACTCACGAAACACCGGAGACATAATATCTCTAGGCTGGCCTGGGAACACTTGGTGTCCTCCAGGAAGAGCTGGAGGAGGTGGCTGGGGAGAGGGAGGTCTGGGCCTCTCTCCAGACTCTAATCCAGATTAGCAGAAGTTACAGCATGGATGGATGGATTATTATGGTCAAACACCAAATGCAATAACAAATTAAGAGTTGGACTGTTGAGGAGTTAAAAAAGGGACAAAAGACAAAAGGAGAAAGACGACGCCTCCTAAAATAAGCAAATATTCCTTCAAATGAAACTGAATCTGATATTTTAAGATGGAAAAGCAGGTTTTACATGGTATTAAAACGAGGTTTCTTTCTTTACAGAACGTGGCAGCAGGGTGTTCTGTAGGATGGAAATGAAAAGCTGCTTTATATGAAGAAAAATGATCGGAACGGTCTCTGTGTTACCTCACTGGGAAGAGGTTAATTGGGGGCCAACTGGTGGGCGACGTGTTCGACCAACAAAAACACTACTTTTGGCTTCTAGCTGGTTGGTCGTGATGTTGGAAAGTGGCCGTCATGATGTACTGGAAATATCTCCGTGTGCGCTACACTCGGTAAACTGACTCCGATAATGTTGTATTTTGAATAGTTTTTCTTTCTCTGCCGTCAGCAGGACGTAGCGGTAAACCAATTACTGGCTGTAATGGAAGACTTGTTTGGCTGCTCCATCGGTACCTGAATGCCCTTTGTGAGTGCGTTTAAGAGGGAAAACACACAGCGATTCCCATGATCCCCTGCAACATAAGACCGTCTATCAGATGTTTTTCATGTTCACTGGGGAGGAAAAACAATCTGTTTCTGTCTCTTAAAAACATCCAAGAATTTTCCAAGTGAAAACACTCGTCCAAGTTTGATAATATTTAGAAAAGGAATCATAGCAGTTATCCTCTAAACTGACAGAACCAGGCCCGCTGAATAACTGACTCCTTCGTGTAAAACAACACATCTGCACGTGTCTGCGTACAAGTCAGTGACATAAGACTCGGTCAGATCTTTGATCAAATGTCATGCTCATAAACTGCTGAAAGTCAGGCTTGTACACGGCAGCCCGCTAATGCTGTTATATAATTCACAGAAAAGATTTTAAGTGGCCTCAGGCTGAACTGCTCATAAAATCCAGCTTTATTATTCAGCACAAATGACTTGAATTCACAGAAGAGGAAATTATCAAAAGGAAACAATCATGTGGGTTTAAAATTTCTGTCCTCCTTGTACCCGTTGTGTAAGATCTTTGTTGGATTTTAATAAGCCAGATTTTGACCTCAGATTAAGGGCGAACATCAGCAAAATATGACACAAGGCCTACAGATCACCTCAATCTGGCCTGAACTGTCCTTTAATAAAGTAAAAACAAAACAAAAAGAGTATTTTCTTAATGAGTCTTCGGTTGAATAAAAACACGTGGATGTTCTGTACTATTACGCAATACAAGACAAGGTTTTCTGGCGGTGACAGGTCAGTAATGCAGATTTTAATGGCAAAACTGGACAAGAAAGAATGTCTCAGAACAGGAAAGCTGATTCTAAATGTTGCTGTTCAAACACATTTAGTCACAAGCAAATGTGGCGTCAATTCAGAGCGTAATGTGTCGCGAATCAAAACCCAAACTTTGCAATGAAAAAAAAAACAAAAAACAAAACTAAACAAATAAAAACTGTAACCACAGCTTAAATCGTTTTTCTCAGTTCCACTTTTCTTTTCTTCCATTGGGTCTCAAAACCATCTCAGTTTTCAAATCGTCTTTCTCCGTTGTGTTTTTTTGTTTTTGTAGTTCTGAAAATGTCAAATCAGCACCATGTCAATCAACAGCAAAGGAGGCGGGACAAAGCTGAGATCTAGTAGCTCATTCGCTGCCGAACTGAGCAATTTTATGGCTATATTTAGCGAGTTTTCAGACCCTCTAGCGAGTCTAAAAAAAAAAAAAAAAAAAAAAAACTAGCAACAAATCTAACAACTTTCTCTGGTAGGAGTGTTTAGCTCGGTTCTGCCAGACGGGAACCTCTAACAGGACCAACTCCCTCCTCCATGTCTTCAGCCTTCGTGTCTCCACTTACGGTGACAGGAACTGCATCAGTTGAAATGCTTCAAATGGTTTGATGTGCCAAGAATATAACTCAATGTTTTTGTTTTTTTTACCAACCAAGCACTTATTACGAATCTGAAAAGAACCCATTCAAATGTCTTCAAACTTAGACTTCCAGGCAGAATATTTTCACAAAATACCCAGAACCTGGCAGCCAGAGTTGACTTCACGCAGTGGTAGAAGGCAAACCTTTCTATGAAGGTGAAATGTTGGACGTCTGGATGACAGCTGATGAACTCTGCTCATGTTTCAATCCAGCTGTCTGTTCTACCTTCCCTCAAATGCTATATGAGTAAGTATGAAAAAAGGCAACTAGACTCTAAATGTTACCCTTCATACCGTAAAAGTGATCCGCTATAATCATCTGTGTCTTCCTGCATCTGAAAAGATGCTTTAAAACTCCACAGGAATGACCACATCACCATCTAAAAGTAGCTGTGTGTCATGTTTTCATGAAAGCCATGTCATTTTTCATTTTTTCTATTCTCTTTTATCTTCAAATTTACATAAAAACTGGCATAACTGAGTGGCTAGAGTTAAGTAAAAATTGGGTCATTACATCATCAACTTATGGAATAAGAAATTAAAAAAAAAAAAAAACAGAAAAAAGAATTTGGTCTGGATTTCAGGAATCTATTCGTTACATATGCAGAAATGACTGAGTCAAGTAAGCGGTCTTTCATAATTGTCTGAAAACATTTTTTCTTTGCTTAGATTAGCAAAACTGATAAACAAAATGGTCAGTTTGGTGGTCAGGTCTGCCGGTTCCAAAACCATCAGTGTGCGTGTCCTCGCCGTGTTTATGTGGGCTACCTCTCTCTGTCTCAAAAACATGTGTGCTGGGCTAATTGGCGACTAAATAGTTCCTGGGAATGAGAGAGAATGAGCGCAGTTGTTCGTCTCCTTTGTCTCCATGTCCCAGCGATGGACTGGCGACGCGTCCGGGTTGTAGCCCCTCCTCGCTGCCTGGCGACAGCTGGGATTACGGTCGTGTGTGGTCCCCCTCGTAGAAGAGCTCTTTGATCCCAGTGGGATTAACCTGGCTACATAAAGGCTAATAAGAAAACAAATAAACAGCATGTTCCATTTGTGCCGAAAGTCAGAATTTCCAAGTTTTGAAGTTGGAATTCTGCCCTGATGTCAGGATCTAACAGGACTGCTAATCATACTTATTTATTTTATGCTCATCAAACATAGTATTGTTTTTTTTTCATCAGTGGACGTGTTGCTACCTGTTCGTATGTCAAACAGCACATAAAGCGTTGTTTTTATTTAGCAGTGGAACGATGTCTGGCAGCAGTTACAGCTTCCATGTTACCGTTGCATCATGACCCCCAGAAGGTCAAGTTAATTTAGTCCCTTTATCGGCAACATGTTTTTTTATGTACAGAGTTTGTTTGCTTTTTCACCGTAACTCTGTCATAAATACTGAGAATTGATGCTTTCCACTGCTGGGTGGTGCATTACAGTAGTCGGAAGTATATGACTTATCCTGCAGAGCAAAACTCAGCAAGTATCAAGAGAGCGCTACGCGATGTCACGTAAAATCATTTGTACTTCAATTTGTGCTAAAATTTGGGAAACCAGAATGGCAGCGCATTGCATTTTGGGTATGCAATTTAAAAGAACATAAAAAAGGAAAAAGTTCTGCTTTATGTTCCTCTTCTGTCCATAGTAATGGTCCTTCTCCCCTGCTAGTCCGTTGTCATTTTGTCAGCCTTCTCCTGTTGTCTTGTTGCTCCCTCCATGTTTATTCTCCTCATTCTTTGGCTTTTTGATTTCTGATTATCCTGCCAGAGTAGCAGCAGTATAGGATACGCTGCCTCCAGAGTATCCTGTACTTGAGTCCCGTTGCTGCAAAAACCTGACATGAGCCACGTTAGACGGGTGGGGGAAAGTAATTATTACTTTTTGACCCGTTTGAACGTACCATCTGAATGTCATTGAAGATCACGACGTTTTCACCTTCTGCAAAGAATTACCTCAGATAATACTGATCCTAAAACCTCCATCATATCCTTTTTAGTTGTAGTTACACTGAAGAAGCACTTCAGTTGCATTGCAGGTGGTCGTCTTGCAATTTATTGGGTCGATCTTTGTAGCAAACAACGTTTTTGTCTGGATGAACACCATCCAGACAAAAAAAAAGAGATGGTTGAAAGCACTTTAGGTAAATGCCTATTACTGACTGAACGCAATCAGAGTAGAATTAATATAATTCGCCCTTCAACCGTACCTAACTTTATTGTTTAGTTTTCTAGTGTCAATTGGTCATTAATATTCCACACGTCCTGTGGTAAAAAATAAAAAATACTCCACCTCTCTTTGTGAAGCTAATCCCGTCCAAATAGGGATTAAGATGAATACCTGAGTGAAAAGTTCTTCACCTCCTTCTATAAATCAATTTACCACATAAGGAATTTTCTTGTGGGATACGCGTGAGCTGTTCCCGGTCCTGCAGTAAAATCGGAACTGAAATCTCTCAGAGGTACGACTTCTGCTCACCAACAATTACGGAAAAATTCATTCAACATTCTGAGCATCTGGCATCCATGTGGCTTTGAGGAAGGACTGTGAGCGCACACACTCTTTCCAACACACACACACATGCGGATCTCGAACTGCCGGCACTGCCAGACATGTTAGGACAGAGTCAGCAGTCGCTCCCTTCCCTCCCCGCCCAGCATTCAGGCCTGGACTCATGAGTAACCTCAGAGAACTAGCAATCGCAGGGCAGCGCACCGCAGAGAACGTCAACCTTGCCATTACGTATGCTCGAAATAGTGCAAGCGCCCTTAAAGACGAGGGTTTAAAAAAAGAAAAGAGCGCCTGCAATTATAACAAACTCCAAACCAAACCCAGTTGTTTTTCACTGGAAGAGCCTCCCCTTTCTGGCTGAAGGAAAAGCACATTGCGCAGGTGATCGGACCTGCTTTTGTAGCAGGATCTTTGTCTCCTGGTGTTTAAAACATCACAAGAGTCACAGGACTGAAACATGGTACGAGTCTTCTCTAGTACAGCAACTGAAAAACCAGTGCTACAACAGTTAACTGGTTGTGTGCGTGCTAAGGAGGTTCAGGGCATGAAAATTAGCTGAACGAAAAGAGCCTCAGTAACTAATCTGACCAGCATAAACAAAGTATCCTGCAGGAAGCACTAAGCTCTGCAGAGAGAGGCGTGTGAAACAACTGATAATATGCCGGCAGGTTACGTCTCCATGGGCCACTTCCTTGAACAGACTCAAGCTTCATTAAGAAGACCGAGTAAGCAGAGGGGGAGAAAAAAAGAAAAACAATCCAAGGAAAAAGGGACAAAGCGAGACAAATGCAGGAAGAGCTGCCCCGCTTTTCCTCCATCTCCTTGGTGTACTTGAGACGTGGATATCAAAGGTCGTGCAGCATCCCTGCAGCTGCAGTTAAGGCATCCCACACTGATGTTTTCACTTAACACAAAGCTTTGTGCCGCCTGCCGCAGAGCGTTTTCATGGCTCACGGGGCCATAAAGCCAGTCAAAACGCATTAAAGATACGGCCTCTCCAGAAATGAGGCCGTAAAACTTCCAAAGATACAACGTGTGAATTATCAAGCAGCCACATGGACTACAAAGTGTGCACTGATAGCGGCGGAGAGCCCAGGGCACCTACGCAACGTACACAGACAGATATTTGACTGTGTTCACACCCTCACGCTGCAGACTGAGGAGATAAGCGCCATAACAGAATGACAGGCGATAAGACTTTCTCAGGCTTCACGGTAACAACAGCAATCTCGTCCTTTCTCACCGAGCTGTGACCATTTTATTCACCGGTCACCTTGTCCTGACACTCAAAATGCAGTTTTAACATCAGCTGATCTTCAAGAATCGAGACCAAAGGCAGATCGGGGGATAAAATCAGAAAATAACCATCTACGAAGTCTGAAATACGATGAACAAAACCCTCTGACAGTGAGTCAGGCTTCCCTAGAAAATGTGCATTGTGTAATTAACGTGTAACAAGTTATACGAAGGCACTAATGTGTAGAAAAAGGCTTTTCTACAATATAGTTTTAGTGATTGTTGGACAACCAGAGCGACAGTGTTTCAATATTCTATAGCGGGTGCTGTCAATCACACATCATCACCATGGTTACCCAGCTGTGTTGTCAATTTTCCACTAGTTCCTGGATTCAGTTGTTTAAAAAGAAAATAGTAAAATTCACAACTTTTATTGTAAAATTGAGGGTAAAAAAGCACATTTTCCTAAAAAAAAAAAAAAAGAAGCATATATTACTTTTGCGATATCAATAGTTTTTGGTTTTTTTGTCATAAAAATCTCAAATGTCACAAAAATCGTGATCTTCATCAAAAATTTTGTACTACAATCACATTTTTTTTCATATAAAATGTGTACATTTTTTCCTAAAAGAGAATTTTGTTTGTTTTTTAACAACCAAGACTTTTTATCGTACCATCACAAATAAAAAAATTGTGACTTTTTACTTGAAATTACAATTATTTGTTGGAAAATATCAACTTTATGCAACATTTTGACATAAAATTAAAAGTCGTACAATTGTAAATTTGTTTATCATTCCAACTTTTGTCCTAAAATGACAAATTTTGTATGAAATATTATTCAAAATATTATTCTGACATCAACCAGCTGCTCTCCACTTCAGTTATTCCAGTTTCTGATGTCAGAACTGATTCAAACTTTTCCTCAGAAATGTTTGCGTTAGAAGTTTATGATTGTCTTTGCACGCTCTTGTGGGTCAGATAAAATGAAGGGGCGTGCCAGATTTTGGCACGTCTTTGGTATTGAAGCAATTAGATATACCTTTCTGGTATCGATTTCCGATACCAAAGCTCGATGTATGAGTCGTCACATTAAGTCCATGTGGCTGCGACTGGATCAGTATGTTCTGTACAAGTGGACCAAACTCATTTCACAAGAGAGAAGTATTTCACCGTGACTGAGTATGGCTGGCTGCACTTAAAATCTGATTGAACACTTATTGACCAATATTTGACAAAAACGAAGGTTAAACTGAAGAATAAATGACTGAGGTCTGAAAGAACATCGTATCTGCTCCTCATATAAAGATTTAATCAGGCTGACGCTGGGATTGCCTTGTGCAATTATGGACCATCCCAAACACATTCCAGCGCATACTCATGAATGAGTCAGGACACATACACACCAGGCGTTTTTGTTCACACGTTTCCTTTGTGTTTCCTGTCCTTCCTGTGCAGACAGCACCTGCACCATCTCTGCTCTGGAGCCCCAAACCTGCAGGGGCCGGGCCACACTGTGTTCCCCAAGTTTCAAATGTTATCACCTCTGAGTCAAATAAAATAAAATAATTGGAAAAATCCAGCAACAGTATCCAACATCTGTGTTGTGAAATAACTTCTTCCAGAAAATTTATCTTGGCAGAGGACAGGATTTTTCAAAAGGAAAAAGAAAAACAAACAAACAAACAAAAACAGCTAGGGGACATCCTCCTGCTAGAAGTGCCTCTGGGCAAAACATCACTCCAGACTTCTCTGGAACTAAGAAGGGAAAACAAAAAAAAAACAAAACAAAACAAAAAAAAACATTGCATGCCAAAGTGGACGTTTTCAAGTGTGGATTTACAACAAATTAAGCATCTCCACTTTCTATTTGTCTTTGACTGCTTTCTGGTCTAATATTAAACAGAGAAGGGGGGCTGTTGACATTCCTGAGTGCAAAGAAAACAGAAAAAAAGAGTTTAAAAAACTAAAAAAAAAAAAATTATGGTGTGAGGTTCACATACTTCAGTGCCATTTCAGCTCTGGTATGCACACTCCATCCTTGAGTGTCATAAGCAGTAATTACTGTTAAAATAAATACAAGAATTAAGCAGGTAAAAGTAGCTAAAGTGGGGGGTAAAAACAGCATTTATCCTTGTAAATAACCCTCGCAGCATCTTTCAGGGAGGCAACACACGTCCTTTTTTCTTCACTACGTCATGTGAGAGATTTAAGCTCTTAAAACGTTCGTTTAAGCCCAAAACATACACAAATATTAAACAAAATGAAGGAGAAAAATGTTAATCATTGCTGCCAACAGTACGGAGTATTTAAACGCGGTTAAAAAGGGGGAAAGGCTATAAAAGAAAACTCACCTTTCAGAACACAAAACAACTTATTCCGTGTGATAGGTGGTTAATCCAAATAGTTTTTCTTCGATAACGGCTGACTGGAAGTCCAAACTTTGGCAAGTTCTTTTGAGAAGTTTCGGGAAAAGACTCGTCGTCCAACCGCCTCCGCTGACTCTCTAAGTCCCTCTCCGCGCCGGAGTCGAACATAGCAATAAACGGACGGAACAGGGGGCCGGGAAAGGGGGGGATCCAGAGACGATGGGGAACGGATTCTGTCAGTATTGATAAAAGTCATCCACATAAGATATCCTGACATAAACACGTTTGTAAATAATCCACAAACAGTGTTATTCTGGCGTATATTTAACCGCGTTAACGTCGGAAATCGCCGCCGTGCTGGCGGATCCACCCCTCTCTCTGAGCGCATCCCGCAGTTGGTATCGCCCACGGCTGCCTTTCATTCCATTCCTCCAGAACTGGAGCTGCGATTCCCGCAGTAAATCTGGAACCGATGACCGGAGGAACAGTCCCAGCGTCGGCCGTGTGTATTAAAAGAGCAGCTCATGAAAAGTTTGGAGATGCACGAAAGTTTATTTTTACGTCCAGGATCAGCAGCACGTGGCAGCTGGCTCTCTTTATGGGCCTTTTTTCTCAGCAGTGAGACGTAGTAGCAGTGTAATAAATCTTTCCACAGAGCAAAATACCCAATTATAAAACAGACTAATAGTGTAAGTTTATACTTAAGGTGAAAATTTTAAGTAATTAGAAGACTTTAAGTTGTTGCACATTAATGAATAAAATAAAATTGAATCAGTGATGTCAGACACATGCGCAGGTAGACTCCAGGTGCTACTTAAGCTCCTCTCACTTTGTTCTACAACTTCACAAGTTTGCAGAACTGCTGAACCATCAAAGGTAGCAGTCTAACTTCAAAAAGTTGGGATTTTTTTCTTATGTTACAACAAAAACATGCACTTTTACAAAAGCTGCATGAAAAAAAAGGTTTTTTTTCTTTGTTTTTGTTTTTGGAAAAAACGTTTCAATATTATAAAATCACAGCTGTGCTTTACGAAACAAAATCATGATTTGCAAAATTTGATGTTTTATGACACAGATGTTACTATTTGCAACATTTAAAAATTCACAATTTAAAAAAAAAAAATCTATTTCAAAACGTTGCAATTACAAAAATGCTAAATTCTTCAGTAGAATATACAAGTTCTGAAAAATCACAAATTGTTTAATTTGTTTAACAAAAACTCCAAATTTGATCAATTTTTGGATTTTGCATCAAAAAGTCTTGATTTTGTTTTTGCTTTTTTGGTGAAATTTACAATTTTACAACAACAGCAAAAACGTGATTTTAGGATTTAATTGCAATTTTTCAACATAAAATTCTCATTTTAAGGCAAAGTTTTGCAAAAGTCTGTATTTAACAACAAAAAATTGCAATATTAAGCTTAGTTGTGATTTTATGATAAAAAGTCAGGAAGTCTATAAATTCTTTTAAAAAATTTGTTGAAATTTTACAATAAAAAGTTGCAATTCAATTCATAGCAAAATTCTGGGATTTTTCTCATTTGCCAAAATGTTTAGATTTACTTAAATTTGTGATTTTTTTATGACACAAAACCATGATTTGAGGTTTGTTTGTTGGTTTTTTTAAGAAAAAAATGTTTTTTTATGACAAAAAGCTGCTTTGTAGAGAAATTCTTTGTATGACAACAAAAGTTTAGGAAACAAAGTTGGGATTAATTTGAATTCACATTTTGTTTTGAAATAAACTCATAATGTTATGTCAAAAAGTTTTACTACAAAAAATTGTAATATTAAGTCTAAAAATTTTTGCTTAATTATAATGATTTTATGGACCAATTTTAATTATAATTATGTTCCAATTATACAACAAAGGCTTTGAATTTACAACAAAAAGTTGCTCAAAAGTTTTACGGCAAAATGCTACTTTATATATGTATAGCTATATATACACATATGTATGTATGTGTTTAAGAGTGGCAGTATTAACAATATGAGCTTGAGTTCATATAATGACTAATGAATTCAGTCCATTAAGGCTTTTTGGGAAAATGAAGGGCAGAACCTGCGAGGTTGTTGTCAGCGGTGTTTCATACATGATTGTAATGTTGCACATGCTGCACAGACACTTGAACGCTGCGTGCCTCCACCACTCAGAATGGCCCGTCGTCCACCTCCAGGATGTCAGACAGTCGGGAGAGTCCCTATTCGCTGACATCATGACCTGTAATTAGCGCTCGGGGGCCTGGTGTTTGTTCCAACTGCTTGTCAGAGAGAGAAATGAGCACCAAACATGTAGAGGGCTGCAGAAAGTGTGCCTTGTCAAGACTGCCTAAACGCCTCTGGCGCAGACGGTACAGGGCTTTGAAGTGACTTTAGAAGGGCACCTGTGGATAACAAAGCTACCCCAGTAGACCATTAGGTATAAAAAAAAAAGAAAAGAAATGCAGACATGTAAGTCACAAATCCCTGGCTTAGACTGGTGGGGCTGACAGGAAGTGGTATACAACGTTTGGCACTTTTCTGTGTTTTCACCCTTCTCGTAAAAATGCTAAATCCCTGGAACAAAACATCATTACAGATGTGACATACCTGAGAGCCCCCCCCCTCACTGTTAAACCACAGAGTGCCTGCAGCCTTTGTCTGCAAATGTCCACGTCTTGATTTGATTAGCTGTCTCTGGCCTGGCTGGAAGTGCAGCAGGGAGCAGGTTGGGCTTTTAGTTGTGGAACTCTCTGACTAATTGAAATAACTCCCTCTGTGCTTTAGTCTCCCCGGGGAAAGATGAGGGTCTCCCCCACCAGACTGCAGTCATCACAGAGAGTCTTTACCATCTGCCCTTGCCTTGTCTCAACATGACACATGCAGCTCTACACGCAGAGCAACGACACGCTAAGATCAAGTCTCTAAATCGTGTAAAGAAAGGCAACATAACATTTCATTAATGCATCAAAACTAGCACTGAATGTTCCGATTAGCAGCTTGAATGTTGTAAATTAAAAGACTTTGAATAGTTTAATTACAGATTGATGGCGTGCGTCAGGGTTAGGGTAGAAACAAACCCAGGAGTCTTGGCCAAACATGTGATGGAAGCATGGATCAGAACGGATTTACGAAGGATGTCAGTATCTGCGTTTCCACTACATTACTGATGTAAAAAAAAAAAAAAAAAAGTTAATTTCAGCTTTGAAATTACTGCATACAATATGCTCATTATGCAATTAAGTCACATTTTCTCCTCTAGTAATGAGACTTCCAAAAATAATGATCATAAATGTTCAGAAACGTTTCCGTTTTGACATCGCTTTAATTTAAAATAAACATAGTCTTCTGCAGTGTTTTGTCACTGGGGAAAAAGATAAATTGACAGATGTGAAAAAGAGTTCCTGATGCAATTTTTAAAAAAATTGATGTGTTTTTATTGGGCAGTTTCAAGTTGTAATGGAAAATCACCTTACCAGTTCCTTTGGAAATGTCAAAATAAAAAAAATAAATAAATAACAATAAAAAATCAAGTAAATGTGATCAGGCACCTGGAAAATATTGCTGCCCCCCCCCCACACACACAAAAAAAAGTGAACAAAGTTATATGAGAAAGTATCCCTATAAAGAAGAAAAATGTGCACAAGCTAGCTGTGAAGACTCAGTTATAACTGACTGATGAAAAATGCACAAACAGAAGCTGGTGCAGATGATCTGTGATTTTATTTGCTGTTGGAGCCACTTACACATTACTGCTCCTCTGTTTGAAACGTCTGAGTTTTAAGTGCCACATCCCAATCGCTCGATCGATCATGCTAACTTTATGCATTTCTCAGTGAGCGGTGATGTAGATGGTGATGGTGATGCCGTTTTCAGACAATAAGGCAGATGGACGGTTGGTTGCATGAGGTCATTGATTCAATTTCCGCACTCCTCAGGGAAATGAAGTGGAAATGGAGGCAGAGTATCTGCTCGGGAGATAAACTGGGAAATGATATGGAGGAAAGAAAGGCTTGAGATGCACTCGAGTGTGATTTTATTGAAACGCCACTTGTGGGTTGTAAGAATGAAATTCCTGTCCTGCTTTGTTGCAGGGAAAGAGTGGGCGTGACCCTGAAACACAGGCCTCTTCTGAAGTTAGTCAGAAAGTACTCCTGCAGGAGATGAGGAGATGAAGGCTTTGTTCTACATTAATGTGGTCATTCATATGGTGTTGAGAGTCCATCCATCCATATCTCTGTGGCTCCAGTAACGGCTACATCAACAGTAGTAGATTAGCAAAGATTAGATAAAGTGATGGTCCAGTTGTGGTGTAGTATTAAAAAAATAAATTAACCCACATTTCATGCTTGATTTTAACCTTGTTTTCTCTTGGAGGACAGGGATGATTCACAGCAAATGCAGTCCTGGGACAGAAGGGCAACATATGGCTCAAGGGCCGGATATGGCCCCTCAGACTGGACTGATCTTTGACAGGTCTGTAATGCACTGGTTTTGATGGCAAAGCCCAACTTAAAATTAAACCTTGCAGGTTTTGAAAATTAATATACTTGCAGAAAATGTAACCTTCGTCTGAAAAAGAATGCTTGACAACTACCTGATGAAATTAGCCTCCGCTGAGCAGTGGTCCAACAGGAGGGCCCTTTCCCTGCTGTAATTGTGGAAAGGTGGCTCTATGACCATTTAGCCTAAACGGTTTGTAAAAGTACTTCTGGAGGAGATGATGCAGCCCTGAGAGATAGTGAAGGAGGAAATATAAACCAAGACAGTGAGAGCGACAGAGGGGATGGAGGAGCGAAGTCGCCAGATGGTACTGTGAAAAGAATACACAATGGTAACACAACACCGCTCCATTCAAATAACTTATGTAAGCTTATACTGCAGAGCTACATCCAGCTTGAGAGCATCCAGCTGACTCCAGTGTACAGAATTTAATTTAAAAGATAATAATGAGGGGGGCGTTTTATGAAATGTATAATGGATGGATGAAAATATGTAATTCAGTGAGCTGTTCAGTTTTGCTCCGTTCTGTGACATCACAGACCCCAAATCGGAGTAGAATAATCCAGCTTCTGCTGACCATCGTCAGGCTGCATTGTCAGTACCTCTGAAGAGAATAGCACAAAGCTGTAGCACCACCTCCAAAAAAGGCACACGCCACAGAGGAGGGGTTAGGAATGGAGTTGATGGGTTGGCTCCGCCCCCCTAAACCAGCTTGTATGAACAACACTGTAAAGACTGACAAAAGGTCCATTTGAACCTTTAAGATGTTTTACCTACACATATGGAGTTCTATCAATGAACCAATCTCATGTTTTAATGCATTTCAATCATGTAAACTTTTACTGCTTTAGTTTTGTTGTTTTAGCCAAGTATTTTCTTGTGTTTAGAATTAATGACTCATGAAAAACAAATGAGCTTTTACTTCAAAGAGACTGAAAAGCAACATATGCAAGAGCCTAATTGTAAGTTTATAAATAAATAAAGTGTCTACATATGATTTAAGAGTAAGCTTGGCACTCTCATCTGTCATCTTTTATGCTTTTTACTGAGAATATTTCATATTATGACGTAAATGTGTCCCGAGGAAATATGAACCCTTCAGCAAACAACATGTGTCTGTGTTGGTTTTGCTGTGTCAACTGGGGGTCATGCACGTGCGGTCGATACGGGGCCGGATCAGATCTCAGCACCTGCTGCCATACCTGGCTCCGTCCCCATTCACACAGCCACCTGGCACTTGGTCAGCTCTGCTGCTGCTTTGGCAGAAGCTACCTCCCCTGCTGCTCTCCATCTATAGGAGACGGTTCTGGAGACCAAATACTGCCACGTTTATGCATAACATTTCTGGACTTGTGATGTGGGCAAAAGTGTGTGAAACTGGGTCATTTAATGGGGTTAAATGTCTCTACATTCTTTATGTTATTTTATTTTTTTTTAAATCTTGCAGCAGATGTTAGTTTTCTAGTGTGAGTGTTTAAATGAGAATGTATGTGTCCTTCAGCAGCCCTCCTTGACAGTCTGATCTGACATATTTTATTAACACCCGAAGCCCTGATTCTGTCAGGTCAGGCTGAAGACCTTTCTTTTGAATAAAGCCTTTAACTCTGCAGTCTCTTAGACCACCTCTTAGTTATGCAACTATAGGCCTGCGGAGGGACTGAGTATCATGTCTCTTGTTTGAGTTCCAGATTTTCCCAGATCATTTAAACAGCATTAACATTGTCTATCTTCTGTAGGCTCTCTCGCTTCTTTACCTGCAGGTCCAGGTGATGCTGGGTCCTGCCATGGTGATGTTGCGTCCTATCATAGTGATGTTGGGTCCTATCATAGTGATGTTGGGTCCTACCATTGTGATGTTGGGTCCTATCATAGTGATGTCAGGTCCTACCATAATGGCATCACAGTAGTCGAGTGGTTAGCTCTGACACTTTACAGCAAGAAGGTTCATTTGGATCTCGGTTCAGCTCGTCTTTCTGTGTGCAGTTTGCATATTCTGCCTGTGTCTGTGTAGCTTCATCCTGGTCACCTGAAAGGCACTATAAAATTGCGTTGATGTAGTTTTTTGTTGTGCGTGTGTCATGTGGTGATGCATGTTGGATCCTGTGGTGTATGTAAATTAATGTGTGGTAGCTTGTGACATGAAGTGTGATGTAAGCGCCCCCTCCCCCATCCACACCAGAGCTTAGAACAGCAACGTTGACCTCAAACACTTCCTCAACATCAACCAGTGACCACATGCAGTCATTCTTAAACCACAGAGTGAGTAGCATTGAGGACTAAAAGCAGTGGTGGAATCAAGTCGTTGCTTTGCAAGTCTCATGTAAGTCTCAAGTGTTTGTCTGAAAGTCATGAGTCAAGTCTTAAACCGAGATAGACAAATCTTGAGTCAAGTTTTGAGTCAAGATAGGCAAGTTCTGAGACAAGTCAAGGCAGACGAGTCTCGAGTCAACTCTCGAGTTGAGACAGACAACTTCCAAGTCAAATCTGGAGTCGAGACAGGCATGTCTTGAGTCAAGTATCAAGTTGAGACAAGCAAATTTCGTGTCAGGATAGGCAAGTTCTGAGACGAGTCAAGACAGGCAAGTCTCAAGTCAACTCTTGAGTTGAGACAGCTAAATCACGAGTCAACTCTCAAGTCGAGACAGACAAGTCTTGAGTCAAGTCTCGAGTCGAGACAAGCAAGTCTTGAGTCAGGTCCCAAGTCTGAAACCTCAGATTTGAAGTGATTTTAACAGTGGTGAAGTTATATGTTAAATGTTAATGATTGACACCAGGTCCACCTACCGTTCTTGGTGCAACTTCAAATGTTGAAAGTTGAAAGTTGTTTCATATCTGCCTTTGATGTCTGACCTGCATATTTTGCATGTTGCAAGGTTTGGTTTTCTGTTAACTACCCAGAATAATTTTATGTCAGTAGAAAAACTACAAAGTGCTGCTTTTGTTTGAAAAAAAAGCAAACTCCTTCTGGCTGATTTTATTGGTTGTGCTGACGACTCACGCTCGCTCGCTCGCTCGCTCGCGTACCAAGAGAAGAGAGCGAGAGAGGCGGACTGCTTAGTTCAGTGAAATGAATTGACACGCGCATACTTCTTAAATAACGTGTTAATCTTTGTGTTTTGGCTAAAATATTAAGTCAACAGCCTCAAGTCATTAATGTAAAAGTCCAAGTTGAGTTGCGAGTCTTTTTAGATTTCGTCCAGTCCAAAGTCATCAAATCAGTGACTCGAGTCCAGGTCATGAGACTCGAGTCGACGCCTCTGACTAAAAGTTAATTGCTTTGCTTGGTTGCAAGTATCAATGAATAAAACTTCAAAGGCAGAGTAGAGCTCATGTGTTTGCACCTGCGTAGTAATACAAAGTTTCTTTCTTTAATCTGAAAAAAAATAATCTCCAGCTAGATTAGTCAGCTGAAGTCCACGTGAGAGTTTCTCTTGAGTATTTGTGAAGAAACATCTCAGTATGTCCACTTGGATTTAGCAATCTGCACAGAGATCATCGACGTGTGCACGGGTATAAATTATTCAGCGCAGGTATCGAGCACATCTCTTATTTGTGTTTTGTTCATGTGCGGTCTCTCTAACCAAATGAAAGCGGGAGAGCATTGAAGCATATGGCTAATGGACCTTTTCATAAGAATCGTAAACAATTATTGATTTCCTGTGTCTGCCGTCAGCCGTTCAGCGTCGCCTCAGATCCAGAGGTCCCCGAGGACTCACAGCTGGTCTTTGTGCCTCTGAGCCTGTTTGGAGCTGAAGGATGGGTCAGTGTTTGCTTCATTATTGGAATGAATATGATGGTGCCCGTATGAGTCCTTGCAGCATGAAATCAGACTAAAAATAAAAATAGCACCCAGCTTAACTGGGACAGCTCTCCACCTGTGCTATTAATAACTGCTATATATCAATGTAGCATGGCAGTCAAGGTTAAAGTGTCGGTGACGAGCTCCTGAGCAAGCAGTTGTCTTGTGAGTGATGCTGTGCATGCAAACACAAGCAGGACACCTTGACAAGCCCTAACCCCCCCCTCCCGGTCCATCAGCCGTCATTAGCCAGCCCTGACAGAGTTTATGGTTACTTCCTAAACCAAGAAGCACATCCGCTGTCCATCAACGTGAATTAAGACGATTTCCTTTCGGTGGTGTTCGGGCAGCAGCTCTCAGTCAGCAGCTTATTGTCTGTCCCGCCACAGGTCACCGGTTGTCCATGAGCCATAAATCAACCTGAGCTCCTCCTTCCCCAGCATCTCACGTCCGTTTCAAAGCCACAACGTGATTGATTGTTTGGATTTGTGTTGATCGTAATCACCGATCCTTCCTTACCATGAAGGCCACATAGACCAGGAGGCCATTAAAACACCTCGCTCTCTCTTTGTTTGCCAGCTCCTACTCACCCACACAGCTCCAAATGTGCCTACTCTCAGCTTTATCTGTCATCACAGTAAAAATGTCATGCAGGTTAATGCTGTGAACCGTTCTGTCTGAGCTCCAACGTGGGGATGTTATCATTTCACTGTTCACTGCTGGATAATGAATAATGCTCCCCATACTGTTGAAGATTTATCCTCCTTTACTGATTTTAAAACATCCTCTAAATCACTAAGCTGGAGGTTGAGTTCACTTTTCCACGTTAATTAATGTATTAATTAAATGTTGGTGTAGTTTTATAATGACCTCAAAATGATGTATGATTTCATTTCTAAATGTGCTTATTACAGTATAATACTATTTCCTTCTGGTCTGATCATATTCTAGTGCATCAGGGGAATAAGAGGTTGAAGAAACAATCAACCAAAGCAGGTCGCTTTCTTCTTTTTCTTCACGATTAGTATAAAGTAAGATATCAAGACTCCACCAAAATTAGCAGAAACAAAGCCAGTTAAGTTCAGCCCCGATTCTAAAAAAAAAAACAACAACTAAAACCTCGATGTACTCTTCAGCATTGAAACTTCATTAACTCATTATTATCTGTGATGTGGTCCTCCACAAATCTATAATCTATTTGTTAATATATAGTCAGTTTTTTACTATTACTTAACCCTGATTAGTTCCTCAACAGAAGCCATATAATTAAGCAAATTGTGTGATTCTTCTTGTTTTAAGTGGTACCATATATTGAGTCTTTTTTAGTTACATCACCGTGTAGGAAAGAAAACATTTCATATACATGTGAAGATGGACAACCAGCCTCATTTAACAGCAAACACTGGTGTGACTTCACCCAGGAGATCTTTGTTTAAATCCACTGAGCTACAGCTGAATTATTGATAAGTGAAGAAGATCACCAAAGTGGAGGGATGTTTGGAAGTCATTCTGGCTTATCTTTGCTTTTAATGATTCTGTATTCTTTGACTGATCAATAGATTTGGACAGATAGATGTGACAGTGATGTGAAGCAGATACCATAAACAGCGACTTCAGGGATTTATGGAAACTGAAGTATCACAAACAGCGATACATACATACATATGTATAT
>JBAMYA010115668.1:0-18828 GCA_037176975.1 Arrhamphus sclerolepis
ATGGAATGTCTACATTAAATACATTTTTTATATGTTTATGAATCTCAATCCAGTACGATCTTAGTGCCTGGCAGTCCCAAAAGATATGAAAATGATTGGCTCCATTAAATCCACAGTCTCCAACAGGCATCCCCACTACCTTGATGATGTTTCTGAATGGGTGTTATAAAAAATCTAGAAATATTTTTCCAACATAACTCCCGCCATGTATTTGATCCTGTTGAGAACCATTGTAGTATATTTTCTCCCAGCTCTCCTGTGAGATCCCCACCTTTATTTCCTTTTCCCATTTTTTCTTTATGTATTCTGTGTCCTCTTGTTTTGATGATTGTATGGCATTATATAATTTGGAGATAATTTTGTTGCAAGATCTGGGTTTAGTTAATGATAAAAACACTTCCATAAACTCCGATTCGCTCCTTCCCAACACTTCCTTAAGATTTTTGTTAAAGTAATCTCTTACTTGCAGATACCTAAAGAATCCATCTCTTTCTATAGGTTCTCAAAATTTTGAAATGTTCCTTTGTGGATGAATGATTAATACGTAGGTAAACCTTTTGAGGCCCATATCTTGAATCTGCCATCAATTTTATTTGGTGCAAAGTCTGAATCGTAGGCACACCACCTCATCATTTAGGATGCATCTTTTAATCTGCCAAGACTTCAGAAAACTGCCTATTATAGAACCCTCTGGGATCTCCAGTTCTCTTTGTAATTTGTTGTCACCTAGTAGAGCTGTTATGGGGATTCCCTTTATCGTTGTGCCTTCTATTGCCTTCCATACTGCTGAGTATGTTGGTGAACATAGGCAGATTAAAGGTCTCAGCTGGGCAGCATGATAATATTCCTGCAAGCAGGGAAGGCCCATTTCACCCTTTTCTTTTCTTAATTGTTGCGTCTTAAATTTAATTCTGGCCCTTTTCCCTTGCCACAAATACCTCGCTATTAGTCTGTCCCATTCTAAGAACTGTTTAGATGGTATTTCGATTGGTAGGCACTGGAAAAGGTACAGCATTCGTGGAAGGGTATTCATCCTAATTGACTCTATCCGGGAGCTTAAATTTAAAAAGGGAATAACATTCTATCTTTGTATGTCAGACTTTATCTTTGAATTTAATGGACCGTAATTAATGTCAAAAAGTCTTGAGAAGTCCCTAGGTAGTGAGACGCCCAAATATTTCATAGACTCAGCATTCCATTTCCAATTGTACATGGACTTAATCGAGGGTGGAGGGTCATAATTAAATGTTAATACCTGAGTTTTGTTAATATTAATTTTATAACCAGATATAGAACCAAATTCTTCTAGCAGTCTCATCAGTTTTGGGAGTGTCTGTGTAGGTTGTGTTATACTAATCAGTAAGTCATCAGCAAACAGGGCCAGTTTCTGTTCCCCAGTCGTCATTGTTACCCCCTTTATATCTGACCGCTGCCTAATCAGTTGGCTCACGGGTTCTATAAACAAGGCGAAGAGAAGCGGCGACGCGCAACATCCCTGTCTCGTTCCTCTTTCCAAAATAAACGGATTGGTTAAAAATGCAGCATTTCTTATGATCCACCAAGTGCATGTACTGTATATACATACAGATTACAGATGTTGCTTCTCATGTTTAGTACCACATACTTTTCCTTTTGTTCCCCACATCGCAACCTTTTTGAGACATGTTGCTGCAATTAAAGTAAGCAATACATTTTCTGATACCATTTTTTGTGAGACGAACCCAAAACACTGAATTCAAACCACAGTTCTCACTCACTTTAGGTCTTTATCTCAATTTCATTCATTTTATTTTTAAAGCACACTAACACCACTACAATAATGCTTACTTTCAATTCATCGGTATAGTAGAAGCAACCTAATTATCCGGTGATGCAGTAACACGATGGCGATGCTTCTACAGCTTGAAAACACTCAAATTAACTTCTGTCATTGCCACAATTCAATACACAGTGTAACAAGCTGTAAAATAATTATTTCCCAATTTCACATTGTGCAAAGTAACTTGAAAAATTTTTGTAAGGGAACCAGCCATAAGACAGAAGTGTTAGCTACCCCTGTCCACCATTAAGTCAACCACAATATAATCATAAACATTCTCTCCTACTGTTGCTCCTAAGAAGGTCACTAAGAGCCTGGGTGTCATGGTGGATGACCAATTATTCTTCTCTGACCATGTTTCCTCGGATTCCCAGTGATGTCGTTTTGCACTCTACAACATTCAAAAAAATAAGGCCGCGCCTGACTTAATATGTAACACAATTCCTTGTACAGGCTGTGGTGATACCCTGCCTTGATTACTGCACCGTCCTCCAAGCTGGCCTTCCAGCTTATGTAATAAGACCCCTACAGAAGATCCAGAATGCAGCAGTGCATTTAGTCTTTAATTAACCCAGAAGGGCCATGTCAAACCTCTGTTCATTAAGCTTTACTGGCTACCTGTGGCTGCCTTCTTGTGCACAGAACAAGCTACCAGTGGCTACAAAAGCAGAGTCATCCTTTCTACATTCAAGAAGCTCTTGAAAACTCTCCTCTTCCAAGAAAACCTCTTGTCATAGCTGCATCCTCTCTTTAACTTCCTAGCCTGCACTTGAATTGTGTCCTAGTTGCACTCACCTGAATGCTGACTTAACTGCACATACTTGCAATTTACTGTGTTACTGTGGCTTGATATATAAATAAACTGAACTGAAAAGAATTGTATTAATCTGTTGTAAGTTGCTTCGGATAAAAGCATCTGCAAAACTTAAAGTAACAATGTAACAAAGTGTGGGAATGTTTCTCATACTATGTTGTTGGGCCTATTTATTTAATATCAGTGATTGTGGATCATTTTGAATACATCCAAATGTGGAATACAGTCCAATCATCTCTGGCTAGAGTACCTGATATTGTTTTCATTGGTCTGCAATTACACCACCAACCATTAGACAACATTGTGGGTTCTTTTTTTGCAGCACTGTAGCTCACAGTGAGTTTCCTTTTGTTTACTTCCTATATGTAGCTCAGACATAGCAGCCATGAGTGTGCTGATGCTAATAAAGGTTGAGCATCAGTCATTTCTTTGGACATCACACAAAACAATTTTTCAACCCAACTTAAGGCAAATATTGAAGAAACAGCAGTGGGAAATAAAAAGACGAAGAAGAACAGCTATGCCAAGCAGACCACAAGCAGATCACATTTCTTACAGTCTGTGTCGACGCAATGCGCATTAATATTTAGGGAGAGGTCTGAGTCAAGCTCCAGCGTCGCCTACAGTGTTCACACCTATGTTGTAGCTATAGCATCACTTTGAAACTGAAGTATAAATCAGCCTTTAGGCTGCACGATATAAGAGATCCCGAGAGCTCTGAGGCCTGTCAAAGTAAAATAACTCTTTTGTGGTGCTGATCAACATGAATAGGGATCAAGTTCAAAGGTTTGCATAATATGGACCGTTTAACTTAAACAAAAAAATGATGTAAAAGACCAAACACACAGGGATCTGCTTCCATCAGTGGATCTGTTAGTCCTGATTCACAGCTATCCTAGCTCACTGCTCTCACCTCTGAGGTCTCTGTTGAAGTCGTGCAGTCGGCGGACCTCCAACTCCAACTTGTTTCTCATGGTTTTCTCCAGGGCCTCCCTCTTTGAAGAGGACTTAGCCAGGTTTTCATAGGCCTCTGACACCAGCTGGATCTCCGTTTCCAGCTGCTCAGACATAGGACAGAGAAGTAACAGGTTATGCATTTTTTTTTTTACCCTGCAGCAAGTCCATTTGAACTCTGTCACCTGTTAACAGGACTGGATTAGCTCTCAGTCAGCAACAAGGTGGTGTGTTTAATAAACAAAAATTCAGCCAAACCGAAAAATACAATCAAAAAAAAAAATTGTGTGTAATGTTGAGTACCCCGTATTGTTAAAGGGTAAGCTGAATTCAGGTGCTGCTAATAATGTGCTCCTGTGGACTTGTAATGCTAGCCCAAATACCATTTAATGGGCTTGGGGGCTTTGGTAGAGGATTGCAATAAATATTTGCAGCCATTTCCATTAACCTTTTCCAGCGTCCTGATGGAAACGCTGTACTAAATGGCCCTGGAATAAAAAAGCAAGGGCAGACGTTACCTTGTGTAGCTTAGTGACTTTCTCGCGACATGCATCCATTTCCTGCCTGAGCATTCTGTTCTCCTCCGTCAGGACATCCACCATCTGCTGGGCACGGGCCATCATGGCATACGGTTCCCCTTGCACATGAGCATAGGGGTGCGGCAGGGGAAAATGTCCTGCCTGAACAGACAGCTGGGACTGTGGAGGTCCTTGGAACTGCTGCTGCTGTTGACAGGGATGGTGCAGCTGCTGCTGATGATGCAGCCTGGGGGTGGATCCGTAGGGATCAGGAGGGAAGGTGGGACCCTTCTGTGGAACTGGATGAAGCAGTCCTGGGGTGACATGCTCCATCCCATGTTGGGAACCCTGTGGACTACGAGGCCCCATGATGTGAAAATGCTCTCCCTGGCTTTGAGGCTGTTGGTGGGGGAAGGATGGATGTGAAGAGTGGGAAGCACTGAGCATGCTGCTGAGGGTGGAGGACTGAGCACGAGACAAGGATCCGACTGAGGTGACAGATGACGTGGGGCTGTGCTGATGAAGAGGCCTCTGGTAGTGACCCAAACCCTCCTTACTGGATCTGGGGAGTGACAAGCAAGGTCAGAGTTTTCACTCATTCATACAATTTATAAATATCATTATTTATATAGCAACATTCAGGGGAAGAAAATTTATTGTCGGAAAAAAAATAAATAAATAAACCCATCTATAACAGAGTTTGGCTGATGGCTTAAGAATCCCAGCATCAGGCTATCCAACGGCTGGATGTGAAGCTAGCAAAACTACCTTTTGTAAATATAAGTGATTCACCAATTAGTTGGATTCTGATTTTTGACCACTCAACTGTGACGGTATCAAACTAAACATCCTGTTGTAAATGTAATCAAAAGACCAGTATTTTGATTTCTTCCTCTTTGTAACATTTCATTTCATAGCTGATACCACTCTCTCATGATATAAATTCATGTGACAAAAAGAGGACACACCACAGGGTTTCTATATGTCAGCTGATAATCTGTACAGCACAGCAAGACAGCAATTATAACCTCTAAGGTAAAAAAAAAATAAAAATACCCTGTGGAGAAACAAGAACCAAAAATGTTGGGAGAACAAAGTTAATCCAACACTCAGAAGATCATTGCAAACTGCTATTAAGCCTTCAAAGTATAAAAGTAAATAAAGAAGAAACAAAGCCAGCAAGCCCTCTATTATCTTTCATTAACCATTTTCACAAAGCGGTTGCACTAAAAATACACACTGGAGATCCCCTCTTCATTCTAGCTTTACTCTCCAGCTCTGCATTCATAGAGATCCCATGAAAGCACAACATTCCCTCCCCAGTGTGTGCTTTCACCAAACATTACGGCTTTATGCAATCTGAAAATGGTCCACTTCCACTGCTTTTCAGTCCACAGTCAGCAACAAGTCCCTAATGTTTTATTTTAGTGAAATCCTTCTTAAATTGAAGCTCCAAGTGTACACTGTGATCACATCTTGCTTGTTTTATTTCAAATTGTGGTGATATATAAAGGCAAAATCAGAAAATGATATCGTTGCCCAAATAATTCTGGATCATACCATATATAATGAAAGCAGAGCTGTCATAGAAAATGGAGATTGCTCAACAACATGAAAAACATGTTTGCCCCACTGTCTAGTGTGCTTACGCACGGAATGAGTCTTTTTGGGAAAACGTCAGCATCAGCTGGCTCTTTGCAAAGTAACCATCCCTGCCTTTAGTTCTCAGAGGAATGTCATCAAAGACAAGCACGACATGCCCCATCTTGCCCTGAATCAGGTGGAATTCAAATCCGTTACACTGCAGTTTGCTAAACATTAATATCTGGTGTTAAACTAGCTGAACAGGATCTGTCATACTCATTTCAGAAAACAGGAAACCACACGCTGGTTCACACTGAAGT
The DNA here is from genome assembly GCA_037176975.1 of Arrhamphus sclerolepis. Classification (NCBI taxonomy): domain Eukaryota; kingdom Metazoa; phylum Chordata; class Actinopteri; order Beloniformes; family Hemiramphidae; genus Arrhamphus; species Arrhamphus sclerolepis. The sequence continues at coordinate 6,010 of JBAMYA010115668.1, forward strand.
TTTTTTTTTTCTTATTGCATTTCAGCTGCATCAGTATCCCTTTTTTTTGGGGAGGGGGGCTTATTTTACTATTGCAAAAACGACGCATTTGCATGTATTTTAGTTATCTTATTTGAAAGCTTTCTTGAACTGACACTTCCTAACATTATGGGAACCAAAGCCAAGATTAATGAGGCAGGATGTCATTTCCAGGGTCCCGGTTTGGTTTGGTTTTAATTTGTGAACTGGGGGTAGGCTAAGCTTAGTATAAAGGTCAGGCATGACTGCTTTGGGTAAATAAGTGTCGTCATGATTTTGCTCCCTGCTCAGGTCCCACCAGGAACACAACAGAAGCAGCGGTTGATGTTTGCGAATGGTCCCCAATGCCTTACAGAAAACGGTATTCACAGCAGCTTGTTTTAAACTGAATTTTAAAAACAACAACAGTGTTTGCATCTTCATAAGGCTAATGGACACTGCTGTGTTTCAGTATCACCCACTTGTGTTTATGGATCCCACTCATATTGGGGATAAATGTTTATAACAGTGTTTAGAAATACCAGTCAATATTTGTAAGTATTGAACTCTATCTGAAGTGCTACAGAGTGTCTCAGACACAATACAAAAAAAAGAAAAAAGAAAGGAAGAAAAAGAAATGAAACTGTGTTTGCATTGTCACTAATAAACACTGCTGGAGGTTTCAATATCACCCACTGCAAGTATAATTTAAGGCTGGGCAATCATTAATCGAAACTGACATTCAGAACCAATAATCAATGTAATCTTGCTCATGTTCATAATCTGAATTAATTCTCTTCTTTGAAATATTCATTTAATGATATAGTTAAACTGTGAGCTTCATTTATGCCTCACTTATTTTAAAATCAAATATTTGTATACTTTTATTAGAAAAATATCTCTGCTTTAATAGTTGATAATATTTGCAGCAAAAACCTCAACACTGATATATGCGGGCAAAAAAATAAAATTATACTCAATTGTAATTAAGGTATTTTGTTCAATTAATCATGATACTGAATTATATAATCTATATAATTCCTGTTATTAGCCATGTTCATAAATGCCAGTAGGCATTTGAAACTGACGCTCTGTTTACAACCAAAACCCATCGCACTACGTAAAGCTGCATTCACAATCGCTGCTTAAGTCAATTTCATAGTGGTGTTTGGATCTTAATTAGGATATTAAAAAGTTGCACGTTTTAGTCTTACCTATGGTGTTTATGAATCACACTAAAAAAAAAGAGGTAGCAAGATTCAGAAATCAGCTCAGCAAGCATTCACAAACACTAAAACTACAAGAACTTGTGAATGCAGACTGGTGCTATTGAGAGACTGGTTCTGAAGGAAAAGTTATCTGTTGTCTTGCCCAATACTGTCCTGAGTACAGTAAAAGAACCAGACCTAAAGTGGCTCTAGCACCAGCTCAGCACCAGTACCATTTTCAAGTTGGTTGAAACATGGCTTGGTTTGTTTATCCATATCCCTCTTCCACTGGTTAAAACGTGAATATACGAGTCAGTTGCATGATAGAAAATCAACCACCAGTTATGTCATTCATGTGTCTCCTTTCCTACCAGCTTTAAATTGATGCAGTGTTTTGACCAGATATCCTGTTAATCAAAATGTTCTACCTTTTAGGTCAAAGGTAGAAATTTTGATTAACAGGATATCTGGTCACAGGTGCTTTCATTCAATCATGCTTCTTCTTTAACAAATTTCCATGAAAATCCATGAAATCCCATTCAAAAGTAAGAATTGAATAGTATATTTTATTAAAGCAGCAGAACAACTCTAACCAGAGTCTGAAGGCCAAAACAGACTCAGTGATAATCCTTAGCTAAGCAGAATGAAGGTCCTACATCATTCATTATGATATAATGTCCATGGAGGACAAATATTAGGAATCCAGTAGTTTAGCTGCTTTTATTAGTCTAATGTTTATGGTGATCTCCTTGGTCCTTTCAGTTGTTGCATCTCCATTACAGGTTGGACCTGGTAGATCCAATGACCTTTTGTAGTCATGTAATCTTTAATAGTTTAGATTTGCGATTACACTGTTTTGTGACAGTTTCAACATAATAAGATCAACACCAAGTAGGCATGAAAAGTAAACAAGATGAACATGGAAGGAGCTGAGATGGTTGTTGCTGATGGTTCTGAGAAGACTTGAACACAAAGGGGCAGAGAAGGCTATCGTATTGCTGTGGCGTACCCAGTCAGCCACAGGGTCAACTATGCAACAACACAGAAGTACAAGTGGAAAGGGTGGTTGCTGCACATCTACAGTCCCACCTTGACACAAACAACCTCCATGAACCCTCCAATCTGGCTTCTGTCTAAAACATAGTGCTGAAACAGCCCTGGTCAAAATCACCAACGACCTCCTCCATGCAGCTGACTCTGGACCACTTACCATTCTCATCCTCCTTGATCTCAGCACAGCATTCAATACCATCTCCCACCCTCTACTCCTGGATCGCCTGGCTGGCATGGGAATCTCTGGTGCTGTGCTCTCCTGGTTCACGTCATACCTCACTGACCGCCAACAGTTCGTGCAACTAAGGAACTACAAGTCTGGGTGTTCGGGTGTTTCATTGGGTGTCCCCTATGGGTCCATTTTGGTTCCCCATTCTATTCACCATTTTCCTACTCCTCCGGGGCACACACCTCTGTCAACATGGGGTCCATTTTCACTGCTATGCCGATGACACACAGGTCTACATCTCCTCCAAAATGATTGCTGCCATCCCTCCCACCTCCCTCATCACCTGCCTTGATGACATCCAGAGCTGGATGAGCAGGAACTTCCTAAAGTTAAATGGCAATAAAACTGAGGCCCTGCTCATCAGCTCCAAATCCATCATCACCAAACTACCTCAGTTCCATCTATCATCGTCAACGGATTCCCTGTACCCTTTTCTCCCCAAGTCAAGAGCCTCAGCGTTATTCTGGACAGCACCCTTTCATTTGAACCCCATATTCAAAATATCACCCAGACCTTATTCTTCCACCTTCATAATATCTCCAGACTCCGTCCATCACTGACCTAATCCAGTACCAAAATCCTGGTTCACTCATTTGCTACATCCCGCATCGACTACTGCAATGCCCTCGTCACCGGACTCCCCTCCAAACACATCAACAGACTGCAAATCATTCAGAACTCGGACACCCAGATCATCACCTGTACCAAATCATTGGACCACATCACCCCTGTTCTCATCCAACTTCACTGCCTCCCTCTACAATACTGCATCGACTACAAAAATCCTCTCCTCACCTATAAAGCTCTCCACAATGAAGCCCCAACCTACCTCTGTGACCTTCTTCACTTCTACACTCCCTCTCGCAACCTCCACTCAACCTTGTTTGGAACGCTAACCATCCCTACATCTGCTTCAGTACTATGGGTGCCCAAGCCTTGAGCTGCTCAGCACCCAGGCTATAAACTCCCTCCCCTCACACATAAGACAGTCAGACTCTATCACATCATTGAAATCCTAACTCAAAACTCACCTGTTCAAACCGGCATACTTTCCATAATTGGACACTACTGTTGTTTCTATCTTTCAGGCTTTTATTTCTTGTAAGGTGACCTTAGGTGACTTGAAAAGCACCTCTAAATAAAATGTAGTATTGTTATTATTATTACACAACGTGAATACAATGTCCTACTGAGGATTGCTGTGCAATTGTGTTTCTTACCTGAATGAGCCATACTCAGGTGGAGGCTGGTATCGAACGTTTGGCACCTCCCTCGAGTGCTCCCTTCCCCTCTGCTCTTGGTAAAAATGACCTCCTGACTCCTGCTGCTTGCCAGGGGAACCCATTCCTTTGAAAGGGTAGTCTGGAGGTGGGCCGCGGTGCTGAGGTTTGTAGTAGTCACCAGGCTGCCCTGGGGGGGGCATTTGCGGTGACAGCGGGGTGCTGCTCACAGGAGGGTGGGCCTTGACGCCACTGGTGGCCAACGATAGCTGCATAAGCCGCTCACTGAGGGAGCGGACATGTCCTTGCTTTAGGTCCTTCAGTCCATCATCCTGGTGCACCTTCCCTGCACCATTGACCCGCTGCAGCGTAGGCCGGCCTTCCGTGCGCACCTTAGCACTGGTCACCCCAGTGACATAGAAGGCAGCGCCCATCGGAGGTTGCTGGTTCTGGCTATTCTGCTGCTGAGGTTGAGGAGGGGGAGGAGGACCGTGGCCTCTGAAGTACTGAGACTGAACTTTAGCTTCTTCATAGGTAGGCAGGTCTTCAGCGTTTGGGCACTGCCCTTGGCTGCTCCCACCACCTCCACTGCTGTTGCCACCTCCTCCACAACTTCCCACACATCCTCCACCTCCACTGCTTCCACCCCCTCCCCCTCCTCTGGTAGAGCCCAGCTTCTCCAGACCACTGTCTGTCTGAAGTTCCTGTCCCTGAGGTTCTTGTCGAGCAATGTGGGCAGTCATGGAGTGATCGTCAGAGGGGCTTACCTGTCCCTGTACTGAATAACCTCCTCCCCCCACGCCTCCTGCTCCTCCACCTCCACCTCCTCCAGGTTGTTGTTGCTGTTGTTGTTGCTGCTGCTGTTGGAACACATAATTCCGGTTCATCTGCTCCTGCAGGAGCCGCTGCAGCACAGTGCTGCCACCACTTCCTACACTGTTGCTGCTGTTGGAGGACTCGTCGGCCGCTGCCCTCATGTCTTTGTCACGCTGGCCACCAACCTCATGGAACGATAAGCTCCGCCCTCGGTCGATAATCCCTGAGTGGACAAAGGCAGAGGAAGAATTAAGAGACGGAGTGACGAATAAGTTCTATCAGAGCAAATGTTCAGCAGGAAAAGAAATCCAAGGGTCCAAGGCAGATGGGAACAAGGAGAAGCAATGGAAAGACAACAGAAAAGGGTCAGTGATACAAAATTACACTTCATGATCATCCCTGCCCCTACAGAAAGCCATCCACTAATAAAACAAAAAACTGAAAAAGCCATAACACCAGAAGAACCTTGCACCCTCAAACCCAAAACACAAACACCCCACCAATGTCACCCAAATCAAGCTGAAGTCTGAAGACTGTGGCAGCTGTCTGAAAAATCAACAGATACTGCAGGACAAGAAAATAAATCAGTATTTGAGCGCTCGTGTCTTGTAATGGCCAGTGACCATCAGACTGATGATTGTACAACACTGCCAGTACACAGATGTTTCCTTTTGTTTCTACTGGAAAAAGTATATGTTTTTTTTGTTTGTTTGTTTTACACAAGGAAAAGAAAATGTGACTATAAAACTAACTTGAAGCCCCAAACACAGAAGAAATTTCATCACAAGTAATTATTTTCTGTTTGAAGCATTTCACAAACTTCATGGACAATGTCTTAAATTTTACAATCCACACTCCAAACAAAAATACACAAGTTCATAGATAAGTCATAGTGTCGTCAGCAAAGTTTGAACTTGTCAAGGGAAAAAAATCTGACTTTGACTTCAAATCAGTGATTAAAAAAATCATTAAATTTGACCAGACTACTCAGGCAAACTGTCTTAGACAGTGTCTTAGACTTCTGCGTTGTTTGTGTCGCTTTGTCATTACACTGCCAACAACTAGATGGCAGCGCAAGTCTTTTTTTCTGCAGTGCTGTACATTACAGTGCCGAGTTTCCTCTTGTTTACTTCCAACAGGAAGTTCGGACATATCAACAGAACAAATGCAGCATATTTTACATAAGCTGGCACTGATAAATGTTCTGCATCAGTCAAGTTTACCGATAATGCAGCAAACTATTGTTCCACTTGACTTGAAAAAGACTAAGAAAAAAATGCTGAAAATTTGAAAACTAAGAAGAATAAATCAGCTTTCACACATTCACATTTTTTGTGGTCTGCAAAATGTGACACATAGTTACATTTGGACATCGGTGCACATCAGGCTACACCATAGCCTACATCATAGGGTTAACACCTACACTGTAGCTAGAGTGAAGCTTTGAGACAAAAGCATACATCAGCCTTTTGGCATCTAAAGATTGAGGTCAACTGACTCCCTGAATGTGCTGAAAGAGCAGTTTTTGAATGTAATCCACTTGTGAATAATCTTTCTCACTATAGAACAATGAACTCCACATAGTTTGGAAATGGTTTTATAACCCTTTCCAGATTGGTTTGTAGCAACATCTGCTTCTTTAACCCTTTACTGGGCAAGCTAAAATATCTGGTAACTTTAGAAGACTTGTATGAAGATGTTCTAATTTAAAAAAAAAAAAAAAAAAGGTTTATTTGTATTCTAAAATGCCGGTCTAGGAATGAACCTTTTAAATTTCCACATTTTTCAATGGATGCTTCATAAAGTGTAAAGATGTAAGAAGAGAGTAAAGACTGTTGATGTCTTTCTGTTTTGGCATTGTGTTAGCACATATCTGAATAGTCCATATCATCAACATGTCAAAACACCTACTTTCAATAGAAGTCTGCACACCTGCTGATGATCAGTTCATCAAGGGCTGATGATTAGCAGCACCTTAACCTTTTAGGTGCTTAGTTTTCCGCACACACACTATATTTTCACTTTTTTCCTTTTGTTTTAGTCCCCAATACATACTGACAGTGTAATATGCTGTGTGTTCTTCATGATAGGTTATATTTACCATATTTTAAGGCCTGGTAAGGACCTGATTTTTTTTTTTCGTATGCCCTGATAAGTAAAACAGAACTGTCATTTTCTCTATGTCTGTACATGTGGTATTGATACTGGCATAAAAACGACAATGAGACAAAAAATAGGAGACTGTTAATCTGTAAAAGAAGAAAAGAGAAAATTGGATCTGCAATTTCTTACACTTTAGACAGTTTCTATCTAGACATTCAACATTGTCAATGCTGAAACCATTTAAGATGCAGCTCAAGTTCAAGATTTTTTTTCTTCAAAGGCAACAAAACCTAATGAGTGACCTGTTGTGAACTTTGAACTTAAAATATTTGATGAGAACTTATTTACAGTGTTGGGAAGAAGGAAATGGTTTGCTTTTGTTTGGGTAAGATTAGGTAAGGATTTATACTGATGATTTCACAATTGACAAAGTTGAATGTCCATCATTTTACATATATTTCTACATAGTAAAAAAAATTATTATTACATCCAGTGCTCTCAGTTATCCTTCCCATTCTCAAGGAGGAAGAGGCTTTTTTCCGAAACATCTGTGGGTAAATGAAATGTGAGACAAAGAGGAAAAATGTTAGCTTTTGTTAGAAAGTCTTTGGCAGATCAATTTTCCTCAAGTTAAAGAGATCAGACAATGTTTTATGAGAATAATGGACACATTGAATAATTTTACACTTCAGACTTCGACAAGACACAAAAGACCTCAAAACCTCCCACTTTAAAAAAAGAAATACTGTTTGAAGGCTCCCCTCCACTGCTGCTAGTTCACTCTGCTACTATATTGGTTACCCTTCTAAACCAATCAGACATGCTTCTGCCAGTCATGTGCCATGGCGACAGAGACAGTTGGAGGATGTTTCATTTTTAGCTGAACTGCATGTAAGGGATGCAGGGCTAACCCCACGTGGCAATGGATGCATGGGCTGAGTTGACCTGAGTTTGGACAGTTAAGGTTTGTGGGAGAAAAAAGGGTATTCAGCAGCTTGGCATGACTGCTCTTTGAAAACACACTCATTGCCTAATCAGTCGTGGGCCTCTTAAAATGACAGTTTGAGGTGATTTTGAGCCTTTGAAAGTCTGGAAAAATGGACAAAAATGAAGTCATGCTTCTTAACAAATGTTCAATGTCCTTTGAAGGTGGCAAGAATTCAACAGGAATTTACAACAAAGACAATCCCTCACTTTGGATTTTAAAATATTTTCTGAGGGTGGAAACTTAACATGATTCACTTAATAATTACAGATACTCAAGCTCACGTCATCCACTGTGACCCAGATACGAAAAAACTTGATTGTGTTAAAAATTGTCCAGCTACTGACGAACAAACAACAGACTATTTCAATAGTTCAGAAAAAAAAAAAAAACAGCTAATAAAGCTCTGGTGGTACTTTGCTTACTTAGAAAGCTAGGTTTTTGAGAAAAACAGCCAAAGTCTCGTTGGCTATCATTGATCTTTCTCAGCTGCAGCATTGATATGCTAAAAAAAAAAAAAAAGAAAAAAAAAAAGCAGAGCCTGATGTTGCACAGAAGTGTAACCATCTTTAAAAAGTTGTCCATGACCATCAGCACATTAAACATTTTCTTTAACCTGGAACAGTGACATCACAGAGGTCAGTGGTCACACACTAAACAAGGGGATGACTCCTGGGCATGGAAAGGTTACTTTCTTAGCTGTTTTTTGTTGTTTTGTTTTGTTTTTTAATTTTCTTTTTTCTTTGCTCCATATCAAAATTACTTCATTTCAGAAGTGTAAAATATAAAAGTGTTGCTGATTTGCAAGATTATACAGATTTACCCAAAGGTTTCAATGTCACCAGAATCCCACGTTAATCTCATTGAAAGACATATTTTTCCATCAGGTCCCATCCTTTCTGCGACTAAAAATATATATTAAAATTTTTTTTTTAAATAAGATGAGCATATTGACATCTAAAAATAAACTCTTCTATGAATTGTTTACTTCTGCTTAGTCATTGTGTGAGTTTACACTACTTTAATGAACAGTTTTGACTTAATAATCGTTATACCACCTAACTTCACAAATAAGGAAACCCACATAACCCTTAAAATTGCTATTTTAAGTTGTTTTGAAAATAAAGAAAAAAGAAAAGGTTATGGGTTTAAGGCAGTGTGCAGTTTCAAAAGCAGCCTGAGATACTGTCTGATCTTTGCTTATTGAATACATTTCATTTTCAAATTACAAAGTTTGATTTAAGCAAAAAAATGCATCATTTGTCATCTTGAAGCTGTTATACTGTATTGGAATGAGGTTTTGCCTCAAGAGAGCCCACGGCATCCTTTAAAACAATCAAAATTCAGACAAACAGAGTTAAAAACTGTTTACTCCAGAGTTTGCAATAAATGGTGCAAAAAACCCATAATACTGAACTGCCACTGGACCCCTGCACAGTGACATCTCTGCAGAATTGTTTATAATCTGTACTCATTTTTTTCTTAATCATATATACATTTTGCTTAAATACATTAAACCTTCTAAAATATCTAGAAAAAAAAGGGGTTAGGATGCAGAAAAAAAAACATGCAGTGATGTGAAAAACTTCTAAACCAATATTTGATACACAACAGAACACTGTAAGATGAAATTATGAAAGTAAGACATTTCACATTTTGATGGAAAATATTAGCTCGCTTTGAATTTTATGGCAGCCGTGTCTTTAAAAAAAGTTGTGACATAGTGATGTTTTCTAGTGTATCATCGCCTTTTAACTAAAGTCCATAAACGTCTGGGAACTGAGAAAAGTGGTTGATGGAGTTTTGGGAGAAGAATGTTGCCTCATTCATATCTGATAGAGCACTGGAGTGCCTCCACAGTCCTGCATCTTCCTTGTCTTATTTTTTTGTCTCATGATGTTTCAAATGTTATGATGTTATTACTTAGACCCCAGCCAGGCACCCAGACTCTTCTACAAGGAAGCCATGATTTGTAATGAATGTAGTATGTAGTTTAGCATTGTCTTGCTGAAAGACGCAAGGCCTTCCCTGAAGATGATTTGAATGGGAACATACGTTTCTTTAGAACCTGTATGTGCCTTTTAGCGCTGATGTTTCCTTTCCAGATGCTCCAGCTGTTCGTTAGTGTTCATAGACACCAAAGCACCCATATACCATCAGAGATGCAGAGTTTTGAACTGCTCATAACAAGCCAGACTCTTCTCCTACACTTTAGTCTGGAGGATGCAGGACCCATGGTCTCCAAAAAGAATTTTAAACTTGGACTGGTCTGACCGCAAGATATTTTTCCATATTAACCCATTATAAATAAGCTTTGGTCCACAGAGGAGTGCACTGTTTCTGGATCATGTCCACATAGAGTTTCTTCCCTGCGTTGTAGAGCTTTAATCTGCATCTGCGCATGGAACAGCAAACTGTGTTCTTACATAGACATTTCTGGAAGTGTCCCTGAGCCAATGCAATCATTTCCATTACAGAATCATGTCTGTTTTTAATGTAATGCTGCCAAACAGGCTGGAAATCACAGAAACCTAGCACTAGATTTCTCCAGATCCTCAGATATTACCTACTATAGATGATGAAATATTTAAAATCCTCAGGCAGTTTTTAATTGGTGAGCCTCTGTCCATCTTTAATTATGCTCTAATTATGCCCTAATAAGCTGTAGATGTTCCTCCAGGGAATTACTTTTTAATGCCCCTTATTTTCCCAGCCTTTTGTTGCCCAAGCCATGTTTTTTGAGAGATGTTGCTGCCATCAAATTCAAACTGAGGGTTTTTTTTTCTTTTTTTCTTCATTAAATTGCAAAAAGACTCACTTTCAACATATGGTATGCTTTCTGTGTTCTATTGTGGATAAAGTATGGGTTTAAGAGATCTGAAAATCATTACATTTGGTTTCTGTTCACATTTTACACAGCATCCTAACTGTTTTTGAATTGGTGTTGTGCATATAAGGATTCATTTGATCTTTTTATCTGTTCTATTTTAAATGGTAATAAGTTTAAGAGCTTCCACTCCAACTTTATTGTACTTGTACAATGTTAATAAAGATTCTGATCGTAAACGGTGAAACACCGAGTCTGCTGCAAGAAGGAACAGAGCAGACTGAACTTTTTAAGGAAGTTTAGGTCCTACAATATTCCCAGGAATACGTCTGTGGTGAAGAGTTCGGTTTATCTGCAGCATCAGATCTAGTGACTCAAACTGAACCAACTGGATCTATAGTTTGGATTGCTCTGGAGCCTGTCTAGTCAATTGTGGAAAAACTCTACACACTCCCCAAAGAAAACAAAAGACTGTCTTCAGCCCGAGGCTTTTTCAGGTTTACTACAGTAAAAAGACCTGTACAGGAGATAACAATCCCTTTCAGAGGTAGAATGTCCCTGAATACCAAACAGTTTATCTGACTTTTATTTTATCTACCCATTTGTGTACATATAGCTTTCACAGAAAATGCTAATGCTCTCAAGAAGATTCTGACACAGAATTCCTCTGATAATCACATATTCAAACAGTTCAGCGTTTAATACTTTTTCTCACAGGACAAAGATGATTTCTAATCTAGACTCTCTCTTACAAAATTCCCTGGCAATAAAAATGCTCCTACCTGTATGGTTTCCTCAGAAAATGCCTATTTCCTGTCCTAAGAGCAACTCGAGTGATAAATGGGTCCTCTGCGACAATCACCCGATGTTTCTAAAAGCCAACATCAACTTGTTGTGAGCCGATCCGAGACAACACATCCCTCTTTCCATTCCCAGTTCTCACACACGCTCCAACAGGTGGGGCTGGGAGGTAGACAGGTGGGACTGGCAACCATTCAGCTCCCGCCACACCTTCATACCAGCGCATTATTGAAACTGCTGCATTGGCATTTGATCTGTCATATTGCAACTTATCCTTCCGTGATTTATGACTCCATAAACAGGATGGAACAAAAGTTTTCTCCTTCACTCCTGTGATCTTACAACAATTAGTTGAAGGATGAATAGAACATCCTTGTACACTGAGGTACTAAAGAAAAAAAAAAACGTGTTTTGTGTAAAAAGATAAAAGGTAATGTGATTGAAGTGGGTCTTTTTAGACAAATACAACCTATGATACACAACAACCCAGCCAGTATAGCCACATTGGCCCCATCTGGCCTGAAATGGGTTATGTACAGAGTGGGCTCAGGCTTGAAATTTGCAAATTACATGAGTCCCTCATGTTTTCAGTTTTATGATGGATCAAATATTTGGGGCCAAAGAGAGATACAAGTGGGGTTAATGGGCATGGGTTAAGAAAGATACAAATTGCGTGGGTCCCATTTAGTTTCAGTTAAAAGAAAAGAAAAGAAAAGAGTCCAGCAAATGCCCCAGCTTAAAATCAAAAGAGATCCCAGTTAGAGTCCATATGGCCATACTTAGTTAGGACTACCATGCAAACTGCTGACTAACCCACATGGGTCCCATTTTGTAGCCCTCTTTTAGCCTAGAAATAAATGCTCTCTGAGATCAAGCAACTGTTTTCACCATGCCATTACTTATCTAGCAAAACTATATAATTTATATACAAATATTACCTTTTCTATAGAAATAATTCCAAAAACCACATGACACGGTGAGGTTAAATGTTGTTAAACAAGCAGATCACCATATGATTCTTATGTGGTTGTTTAAAAACTTTGGTTAAATTCAAAATCTACAGATTTCAACCAAGCGGGGAATGCTCTAAAGCATTTCTAAAGCGCTTCAGTGGAACCCAAGCTTATGCTGAACCACTGCAAAACCAGACTGAAGCACTTCTGCTCCCAGTGGGACCTACGAATGAGTGGTAAGAAATGGTTTTATAATCCTTTCCAGATTGATGTGCAGCAACAAATATGTCTCAAAGAGCTTTACTGATGTCTTTTTTCTCTTGGTATAAAGAGGACATTGTATAAACACACACCTGAATGCTCCAAACCAGCAAACTGGCAAAATGTTTGCTTTTATACAGACCAGCTAATGATCAAACCGTTAAGGGGTGATGATGGTGTTGTTCATCTGAAGTTTTATTTCTATAATACTAAAAAACCTATACAAAGTAACATGGGATTAAAAGAGGGGATACTAACTTGACAAACACTAACTTGACTTTAGCTTTTTTTTTTTTTTTTTTTTCCAGTACAAATTGTCTCTGGGTGCTTTATGGAGGTCTAGATGACCCTCCCCAGTACTGTCAC
>JBAMYA010115689.1:0-18826 GCA_037176975.1 Arrhamphus sclerolepis
ACTATAAATGCCAGATTTAAACTGGTCAACTACAACTTTCTTCATCAACTTTATCCAACACCCCAAAAATTACACCAACAATTTCAAATCTGTGTTTCAGATGTGGTGCTGTGGTAAGCACCATGTCACACTGCACATGGCAATGTACTAAAGTCACTACATTCATGATACATGTGACACACTGACACAAATCATGAACATACCACTTCCATTAGATCCAGGACTGTGTCTTCTAGGAAATGTGACAAAACTTAAACTGAGTCAGAGTTCCAAGAAATTTACTGATGTAGCTCTTGCTGTTTCCAGAAAATGCATCACGTTAACCTGGAAGTCGGATTCCATCCTCTATATCAGAAATGATTACTTGTCTTCCATTAGAAAAGATCCCTTACATCATGAAAAACAAATATGATGACTTTTTGAAGATATGGCAGCCTTTCATTGAGTATATAGAAACATTACCATTACCGCACTTGTAAACCCTGAACTGGTCTGAGTGTAAACCAACACCAATGACACAATGTGTCACAATGTTACATATGTATTTGGTTTCTTTTAAGCTATTATTATTATTGTTTGTTAACTCATTTACTTTATTCATTTCTTTGTCTTTATTTATTTATCTTGTCTTTCACTTATTGTTGATATTATTTACCTCATTACATATTGAGTTTTTAGGGGGAATGAGTTGTACTGTTCTTCTATACTTGAGAACTGTAAAATAAAGTATTCAAAAAAAAATATTATATGAATATTACATAATTTTATGAACAACACATATGTGTCTGGTACACAATACCAGACACATATGTGTTGTTCATTTGCAGGTTTGTAGAAAGAAAACATTATGATGAACTCCTGTATTACTTTTAGAGATTCTGAAGGCATTAACTAAGAAACTTGCCAGTAACAGTAATAGAAATGAAAAACAGAATTTGCTGCCTGACATCTGATAGTCATGATGATAAGATCCTCTCCCATGTGTTGCAACAGTTTCTGAACTGATTCTGAAGATGACATAAATGTAATAGTTACAGAGTAACAGAGGAGCTTCTACTGCAGATCAAATGATGGATGATTTAAAGGTTTTGTTTCTTTCACCACCGACAGCTTAGACATAAACTGACGAGCACAAAGAAGGAAAAACAAACAAGAAACTTTTTCTTACAGCTCAGTTGACTTGGTGATGGAAAGGTCCTTTGCACCAGGGTCCACACGAATGTCTCCTGTGTGGTGATTGTGTGCAATAAATGTCCCACTAATCTCTCTCATGTAAGTGCAAGGATGAAACAACAAACGGAGAAGTCAGCTTCCTGAGTTCAGGTTCAACACACTGACGTCCTCCTTGTCCCAGATTATGTGATATATTCACCTGCTGCTGACCAAACAAAACAGATAACAAATGAAATCTATGAAGCCATGAAGAAAACCTTTTCTCTTTTGGTTAATGGAGTCTGATCAAATTTATGAAACATGACACATCAGAAATAACACCCATCCCCTCACACATACACGCGCACGCCCACACGCATACACACACACACACGCACACACAGTAGCTGTGGTCAAAAATGCTTTTATGTCTATTTACAAAATAATATGCATCAAGTGAAACTTGAAAAGAACAATCCTCATGTTAATCATGCATTTTATTGTAAATGAGACAAACAAGGCAGATATTGCAATGCTGATATTTAGCTTTACAACAATTCAAAAAGGAAAAAAAAAGTCATACAAACCATTAAAAAAGGTCTCTAAATGATCAGAATTGAACAGAATTAGGCTAAGCACAAAAATGCAGCTATTCATCTCAAATGATTTTGGCCAAAATTCAGAAGTTATGATCTGGTTACATTCAACGGTAAACAGTGATATGAGGCAAGACATCAGAAAACATACAGTCATAACACAGTTAATCGTTCTGTTGCATGATAATCAGTTAAATGCATCCCTGTTAATGCTGGTTCTAACACGTTTTGTCTGTGAGACCACTTAAGTACAGACTGCTAGTTCCAAACCCTGCTTTTGGTCAAAGATATACGACACAATAAAGGAAGCCACTGTGGAACATCATGCCCCGTCGCCCCACAAATTAAAATCAATATACATCATCCTTGAAATGTGCAAAAACACAATTTTCACCTCTTTCTTGTCATGCCCCACCAACTCCAGTGATTGTTTGAGCCAGGGCACTTGTGACAACTAGATTTGGGAGAGGAAAGTCCTCTGTGGGAGCTGCATTTGACTTCGTAGTTTCTCCTAACAGACAGGGTATACCTTTGCTACAATAGATTCAAATGACATCTCCACAAGAAAATGGGGATTAACAAATATTAAAACTGAACTAATCAACATTTACATTGGTATTTATTGTGCACTCCCAGTTCTTTTTCCAGCAAATAAACATGGAAAGTCATTACTGAGACAGACTGGATGACTGAAACATCAAAAAGGATAAAAAATATATTTATTTTCATAAACAATTTTATGGCAACATACAAGAACAGTTATCAAAGTTTGTATTTGATTTTCTGTAACTTGGGTTTCTTCATTGGCATTACGCTGACAAGCTTTTGTGTCAATATCATGGATTTTAAGGTTTGACATCAGCCCTGTTTTGTTCGTCTTCTTGTCTGTCTTATTCACAAACAAGACAGTAACATAATGAAGGTTTAACCTTAACACCAAACCTATAACATAAAGAAAACAGCGTAACTGAAAATGTGAATGAGCTGCAACACAAAAGCACAGTTGGGCTGCTGTATATGATGTCATCACTCCTTCACAGGTGCAGCGATAAATACTGCGGTATTTTCTAAACCATTGTTCATGCTTTCCCATAGAAAAAGCATCAGCCTCCTTCCTTTGTCTTGTCACAAACCAAATCCAAAACATTTCTTTAATGTCACAACAAAGTCTGTTCCAAGGGATTTCTTTTCTTTTCCAGTGCTAGGACCTGAAGACCTACTGGAGCCCGGGTTCTCGCCCTGCATGCTCCACCACATCTGATGCAGGGGGCTCAGTGGTGAGTCCTTCGGGCCCCTGGGTTGAAAGCATGCTGGACAGACCTGTCTCTGATCTGGGGTCCAGGAGCAAGGCCCCCTGTCGTGTCCCAGGGCCGAGTTTTTGGTCAGCCAGAGGACTTGACAGGCCAAGGCTGGAAATGGCATCCAGGGTACCGTCTGGGTCCACCATCAAGTCAATCACTGTCAGTGTGAAGTAAAACAAACATTGATATGGGTCCTGCTGCATTCAACACCAAAAGTACATAAAGACAGTATAAACAGTACGAAGACTGTTTGCATGTCGCTGTTCTCTGCACGTGTGCGGATTTGATTTTACTCTGAAAACTAAAGAGAGCCATCAGAGCCACACCTGCAAGTTGTCTTTCCACCCTCTTCAAGTCTTGAATAATAGTAGAAATCTCCTGTGTAGAACATACATAACACTGAAGATCAGCTGAGGACGTGATCAAGTAAGTGAAGGCTCACACACATTATAAATCAGCTTGATTCATTTTGTCATTGCTGCATAAACAAGTCTGGAGCCAAGCCTGTTTACATTTAGGAATGCTTTATGAGCCATGGGCAGACGTATCACCACAGGGGTGCATATGAGGACGGCCTAGGCTATGGGTAATTTATCTCTGCCCCTGAAGGAGGCAGAACTTTGGAGGGAGTAAACTTGTAACTCTTTCCTTTATTAAAATGGGCAGATTTGGAGGCTGCCCGCTCTTAAGCAGAAGAAAAAAAAAGTATATGAACAGCAGTCTAAAGAGCATTATCAAGTATGCTGTTGCCCATTAAGCTGGAATAATATATTTAGTTTTACATCTTCTCATGAAATGATAGCGACAATGTAATTTATTCTTGATAGATAGCTTCCCTGAAAACAAATTATTTCAGCTTCATGGGCAACAGCGTGTGTTTGGTTTGATGCCAGAGCAACTAAAATACGGCATGTCAGTGACAGCTTGCAGCAAGTAATCGGATATTGTTGTTTAGAGAAGCTGGCCGTGACATATTATTGGTTTAATGCCATTAAAATGGAAAGAAAAAGTATTAAAATATTTGACAGTATATTAAATCACTCTTTGCTTACAAACCCACTGACATTCCTTTACACCTAGTTTATGATTTAACATAAATGGCAAAAACATCGGACAAAAGTCTGTAAAGTGTCAAACTGACCAAAGCCCCTGTAGACTAAGAACATTTCTGCTCTCGTAATGAAAACAAATGTTAGTTTTACACGTCTTTGTAAGTTTTCAGAGTCAGTGGACATGTTGATCACCTTGTTGGAGCTCTTAAGAACTAAAGAGTCGTGCTCTGCCTGTAGTTTGGTCTCAATCTCTTCCCATTTTTGTTCTTTATCCTTGAAGAGGATCCTTTATACAAAAATAGATAAATAAATAAACACACACACATGCACAAGCATGCGCACACACAAATTGCTTAGTTGGCCTAGTTCCAGTATAAAACAATGCAGGGATCTTCTGCCCTCTGTTTAATTCAATTTAACATTAAAACATTGCTTTACCCTTTTCTGAGTAAAACATGCATTAGAAATACTTGAATGTAACAGAGGTAGCTTGCTGTTTAGTGATAAAATGCAGTACACACCTGATTTTGCAAGTGGTTTTCTCAACAGACTGACGTATCCTGGTCGAGAGTTGAGTGACAGACGCCAGCAGTAAACTGTCTAGGTCTGCCTGATAATTGATGGGAACAAAGATTTGATCATATTAAATTCCAAACAGTCATCTTTTAATTTCAGCAATAGCTGAGTTGAAGCTAAAACTCCAAACACAGAATAGGAAACTGCAACAAGAGGTGCAGTTAATAGTAAAATCTAAATTACATCCTGTCAATTACAAAAAGCAAAAACTCGTACAAGATTCAAGAAATATTCTCTGTCAAACTATGAAACTAATTCTCCATAATATTGTGCTCTGTGTGTGTATATCAGCAGTAGAATATCTAAAAAATATTGTTATTATGAAAGGGATTACCTCCTGGGATTAGCAGGACTGGGTGATAGTACTCCAGTCAGAGAGTATAGTGGGTTTAGTGGGTTAGGGTAAGATCTATACATTGAATGCTTCCTTTATTGATGGTGGTAGTGGTACAGGTGCTCTCCAATTACAGTACAAGTCAAGAGATAAAAATAGGTTCAAACAATACAGCGATGATAATCCTTGAGGATGCTGTAGCAGTAAGCTGGACTTGTTGGAAGGATGGATGAAGAGGTGCTCAGCTTTACTAGAACAGGACTGGCTGCTGCATCCTGACGTGCAACAGCAAAATCACAACATGAACACAGCTGCAGAGGCGCTACAATATCATCATATAAACACAAATCTATTACAACTAAATAGTCTTGACAATAACTAAGCTTAGAATTCTTTTTGTGATTACAAAATAACCAGCTCTCAATTCAAATATTGACTGAAATAAACCACGACATAACAACAGCATACTTTTATAGCGCCTTTCTACTCCAGGGACCACTCAGGAACTTTTACAGCGCGAGCAACTTTCTCTCACTGTCGCACACACTAAACAGATCGATTTATTTCTTGGACCAAGTTCTGGCTAAAAATACTCCTATTGTTCCTATAATTACTCCTATGAATCAATTATGAATTAATGTAAATGGCACCTAGGCAGAATTTTGGACAATCAATTAGCGTAAACAGTGTGTTTTTGGGATAGAAGAAAACTGTTGTACCTGGGGAAAACCAACCAGGACACAGGGAGAACATGCAAACAAACACAGAAAGACCAGCTGAAACAAGATCCAGCTGAACCTTCTTGCTGTGAAGTGTCACTGCTAACCACTGAGCTACTGCGCTGTCCATCATAGCCAGACACCATGGCAGTGATAATGTACCATGCATATAAAGTATATTCTACCCAGGTAAGCATTCACACACTGCAACACTGTAGAACATTCACCATCCACCAAAGGAAAGCAAATAATAACAGCTGACATATGCCCCTCTCCACCCCCGCCTTCTCAGAGGTGTCAGCTGCTTACAGGATCCGTAAGTATGTTATGTTAATTTACCTAGCAAGAATAACATTCCAGTTTCACTGCTGTTTGTCCTGGTCAGGTGCATCAGCAGGTCAATGTCAGCTCGCTCATTCTTGGCATACGTCTTATCTTGGTCTTTGTTGACTGTTCTGTCAACCAGTAGCTGGTGCTTGGCTCCTCTGGTGTTGCTTCCAATGTGCTCATGTGGAGCCATGTTGTACACTGGAAGGTTCAGGGGATGATCACAGTCCAAATTTGAATTAACCATGCTGTGTGGCTGCCATCCATTAGCAGCTGGTTCATTTGTATTGCTAGGTATTCAGGATTGTCGTTAGTTTCTTAATCCAGTAGGTGTGAATCATGTCTGGGGCAGGTGCTGTCCAACTCTTCATACTTGAAACCTTTTCTTGAATGTCTGCCATTGAGACTACTGTGGTCAGCTCTCTGATCCAATAGCCATGGGCAATGATATGTTATTTGTTCCGTCTTACTCCCATATTTTTTCCCAGTATGGCGTATTGTACCACGACAACTGGAGAGGTGGCTGACATCAGAAAAAAACACAGAAATGGTGGAAAAGGTTGGACTGAAATACAGCACAGAGGCGCTGATCATGGCCTCACTAGAACAGCCTTAAACACAAGATTAATAGAAGCTAGGGTCTACCACACCAGACAGGACAGGGACCAGGATAGGGTCTACCACAACAGACCGGACCCCAGGTGCAGACTGTGCAAAGAAACCCCCGAAACAGTGCAGAACATCACAGCAGGGTGTAAGATGCTGGCCGGCAGAACATACATGGAACACCATAACCAAGAAACTGGCATGGTACACAGAAACATCTGCACCAAGTATGGACTGGAGATCCCAGGATAAAGATGGAAGACCTCCAAAGTGAATCAGGATCCTGGGGGACTTCCACATCCAGACTGACAAACTGGTGATGGCTAATCAGCCTGACATAGTGGTGGTGGATAAACATCAGAGGACACCAGTGGTGATAGACGTGTCCATCCAGAGCATGAAGAAAGAACACGAGAAGCTGGAAAAATACCCAGAACATAAGGAAGAGCTAGAAAAGTGATATCTGAGATTTCCTTATAGAGTAGAATATGAGTGCAGGACTCTCAGGCTTCAGGCCTCTGGTAGCTTGTCTGAAAACAAACTTATTCCAACTCTCTCTTGATTCCATCTATTTTTTGTGTGAAACATAATGTTATTTAAGTAATAACAAAGTTACCGATATTTCTGGCAAAGGAATACTTAAGGGATTATGTGAACAGCCCTACCAGCATTTGCTATGTTGACCTGAACTGTATATTATTTAGTATGAACTTTTATTTAGTCCTCAGTTTACATTTATCATGGAAATCCAAAAATTCTTGATCACTATATTTAATAATCAAGCACCCTTTACAAAGCGGTGATGGAGGTGTTGGTGTTGGCTGGGCATCTTGCAGTTATCTGGCCACCCACGCTTCCTCTGTATACCTACTAAGTACTGTCAGCTCAAACGCTGTTGAAACTGGATCATGCAAGACCATAACCCCAAAGCACACCTGCAAATCTACAACAGAACAGCTGACGCAGAAAACAATCACCAAACGACTAGTTCATGTTTGGACCTTAGCCCAAATACTGTGGAAGGACCTGAAGAGTGCTGTGCATCAACAAAAAGCCTGCAAATATCAATGCTGTGTTTTTACTTTACATCCCTGTATGATCCAGGTAATCTTTGTTTTTTATTATGACCATTATGACCATTATGACTATTAAACCTGATGTTTGAAAAAGGCATACCTTCTTTTTCATGTGGCTGTATAGGAAAAACACTGGTTTTGGCTCTAGTCAGAAGTACAGTTTGACTGTGGCTGCAGTTGATGAGTGTGGAGCTCCCTCTTGTGGCTTGCTGTAGTACAGCATGTTCCAGAATATTTTTCATTCACCAACTCAACATTAACCTACTGTGAGATTAATTAAATATTCAACCAATAAAACGGGTCAGAAACCAGTATTCTTATAGAGCGAGTCCCAAGCATGAATAAATAGGGATGGTAGCATCCGACATACAATCTAAGCCAAATCAATATGCAGAATACAATGATCAACTTTGGTTAAAATGAAGGGAAAAAGCCAAAGTTTTAAATTCAAAAAGAGCAAAGCGTGATGGCAGTATAGAAGGCAGTGAGGTGTGTATGATGTTTTCAGACTTATATTTATAAAAGGTGTTCATATTAAACATAAAATAACTTATAACTCTAGTTATAAATAGCTGAAATAGCTGTTCTGTTATGCAGAATGCTGGCATACATTGATCACTGAAACCTTCTTATACTTGAGCACAGACTCACGTCATCTCTATTCCACGTCTGTCGACGGATGGAATGGGAGCTCGGTCCACCAGAACCACGTTGTCGAAGCTCCACAGTTTGTCCATTGGTTCTGTGGTCTGTAGAGGAACTGCCGGGGTCTATGCTTTCATTAAATGTAGACTGTTCCAGCTAAAAACAACAATTGTAGTGTATTGATAGGGGGAGATATTTAATGAGATATCATTTGTTTTGTCACCTCAACAATATTTAATAACAATGTGTACATTATCAAGAGAATGTTGAAATTTAAGTTCACAAAAAGAGTGGGTCATGACATGCTTTGATCATTATGAAATGTGCAGAATATACCAACGCTCCAGGATCAGTTGCTGCAGGGCTGACTGAGTCGATCTCTCCTGCCACATCGTGAATCTCCCTAGCGAGCATTGCTAAGTCTTTGGCTAGATCTTGGCTAATCCTGGTGGCCAAACACAAGTGTATCACTGTCTGACATGTTTTTTTTTTTAACAATAATCATGTTTGTAGGTCTCACACTTCATTGACACACATGCAAGGCCCATGAAGATTAGCATAACATCACCCAAAACTGACTAAATAAATAAATAACCTTAAAACAAGAAGTGTGATTAAACTGAGGGACCACGACTCGCCACTGCTTTCAAAGTGCACTCGACCACTTCTCACCAGCTTACCTGGCTATTTCCTCACTATGTGCTGTCCAGTCTCTCATATACTCATCCTGATCCCTGGAGTTCTGCCTCATGGCAGCCATGCCTGCAGAACTGGGAGTTGCTGGGG
This sequence comes from Arrhamphus sclerolepis, assembly GCA_037176975.1. Classification (NCBI taxonomy): domain Eukaryota; kingdom Metazoa; phylum Chordata; class Actinopteri; order Beloniformes; family Hemiramphidae; genus Arrhamphus; species Arrhamphus sclerolepis. Next base: position 9,171 of record JBAMYA010115689.1, read on the forward strand.
CTGAAGCTCCTAACTGGGCCACTCGAGTAGAAGGTAATGATCGTGTATAACCCTTCTGGGAGAGGTGGCGATTTGAGCCGTACTCATCCTCCGAAGTGGAGGCATATTCCACAGGCACACGGCGCCATCGAGAGCCAGCTGAGGAACGAATGAGAGAGAAGTTTCTGTGAATTACAGGAGGATGTTTCCTGATTAAGAAAATGTTTATTATTTTTAAAGAAGAACTAGTTCTATTGCCATGTGTTAACAGTAAAATAGATTATGTTTATTTCGCATAAGCATCAGTTAGGAGTTGTGACAGGACTAGAATGTGTTACGCTAGTACATGGTAAAACCTTTTTTTACTTACTTGCAGGAGTAACATGCCCATATGAGGTGGTTCCTTTACTTTTATCTGGCAACTTGGAAGCACTGTTAGCTCTTGCTCTGGGTCCAGACACTGAGGTCACATTAGATCCTCTAAGTCCATGTCTGATGGTGTGGTCACCTGCTGTACTGCGGGCCCCCAGACCTCTGTGTCTTGTCACAGTAGCCTCTGAGTCACTCTGGGCGGAAGGCGAACCCACTCTTGGTCGCCTTGGCTGCGCCAGGGCCTCTATCCTGGACATCCCTCTCCTGGCCATGCCTGTCCTGGATGTGGAACTAGCAGTGGAGGCCTCAGAGGCCACTGACATCCGGTCCAGATCAGCAGTTTCAGTATCTGATGAATCCCCCAACCGGGCTCTTCTCAGCAGTGATGTCCTGGTGGGCCTAGGCTTGGGGACATTAGTGGTTTTACTGGGTGCAGAGGAAGCTGGAGCCTGGATAATCTTTGCCCGACTAGACTTGGTGCTCGCTCCATCTGTGGGGCCCCCTGTTTGGGCTTTCACATTTGAACGTTTGGATTCTTGCTTAGATGTGGCTTGTGAGTCTGATAGGAGTGAGTTTGAGTTAACATCATCGTCAGTGAGGTCCAGGGAAGTCCAGGGGCGGCTGGACTGAGGATGAGCAGGCGTTCTGCTCTTAACCCTCCTGTCTTGGGTCTCCCTGCCCCCAGCAGGGCCCTTGCTGGATGAGCACACTACTGTTCTCTCCTTCTGCTGCCCTGCAAGGGTCCGACGCTTCGGAGCTGCTTTTCTGGTCACATCAGCCTGGCTTACTGTGCTTGTTGTGTCTACATCTGACTCTGGTGACATGGAGCCTTCAATGGACTGACTTGGGGGATCCCCTTGGTCCGATACAGTGCTCTCGAGAAAGGCTGCCACAGCCTCTGAGTCTTTCTGCAGTGCAGCACTGTCAGTGCCAGCTGCTCTACTCTGAGTTCTGCTGCCTGTAATCCCATCAATCCGTGGTATGAGTTCAATGGGAACACTGGAGCTTGGTTTCTCCACAGTAAAACTCTCCTGTCTCAGTAATGGTTTCCCACTACACTCCCTAGCTTTTTCCTCTTCCTTTTTCCTCCTCCGTGCCTCATCAATTTTCTTCTCTCCACTGGTCAGCGGGCGAGGCGGGAGCTTTTTCAGCACAGCTGACTGACTTGGTTTTCCACCACCACTGTCCTGTGACTTGGCTGGTGAAGAGCGACTGGGGCTGTTACTGTGACTGCCTCCACCTCCAGTCCTATAACCAGGTTCATTCTTTCCTCTGGAAGTTCTGTCCTCTTGGTTCTCTTTTTCCTGCAGCTCTGTGTCCTGTTTTTCCCCAGTATCTGTATGCAAGCCTGCACCTGGGGTTCTCCTGCCCAGGATGAGCTCCTCATTTGGCAGCTGGGGTAGAGTTCTCCTCTTGCGCTCTGTATACCCCGTGGAGGAAACTGAGGCTGAGTGGCTGGATTCACTTATTTCAGCTGAAAAAGGAGAGAAACTTTCAAAATGTGGATTAAATCAATAACGGGTCAATTACTGATAGTGATGTATGTTGGGGGTTTTAGTTCTGTAATTCTTTTGCTAATTTAATCAATTACCTATAAAAGTATCTTTATCAGTGTTGAAAAATATGTGAAATGATACAGAAAATAAAAAGTTCTTACAATAACTCTGACTTTTTTCCATAAATTAATACATTCCATTATTTGGGGATTCCCAATATGAATGTAATTTGACTATAAAACTTAAAACTTGTCAGTGTAACATGCTCTTAAAGCTTTTCAGCACAGCTTTTGTTGACCGTCTGACTCTGTGGCAAAGACGTTAAACTCATCTCAGAAGTCGGGCCAGTTAGCTGGAAAAGCTACAAAAGGGAAATTATTCCAGTCTTCTAGGTCATGGAGGGAGTCAGCAGTTAGCACATCTAACAAGTAAACATTTCACAACATGGGGTGGCACTACTGTAAAAGCTTCAGTTAAAAACATTAAATTTGCTCATCAAACATCCCTAAAGTGATGTGTCATGACTTAAAGGTGTTGTATATCAGTTATATAGTGACAAAAACGAAACTAACTAATTACAGATATTTGGAAATGTAGCAGTGCATCAGTTGGTTTTCATTTACTAAGAAAGTTGTATTCAGAGGGAAAATGTGGGTATCGCATTTCACAGCAAACATTATTTAAAACAACGTTTATTGAAATTTTTTTCAACTTTTTATGTTTGTTTTACTCTCGCCAAGGTCCAGAAATTGACTGTGTACGTGGCTAAAAACAACAAATGTGACACAGTGTGATGTGGCTGCAGGAACAGGCTGTAGCTACAGAGGAAGTGGATGTGTACATGTTTTAGAGGTGTAACTAATACCTTCAAGTGTGATACCACTAACGGCCACCAGGCTCTGATACGTCACACTCCCATTAAAAACAATTAGAAAGTGTCAACTTTTCTCAGGAAACATGTTTGCATGATATGTAAAAGAAAAAGGAAAAAAAAAAGATTATTGCCTCTACTTGACTTTTTATTTTTTATTTCTTTGCAGACCATGCCACAGACCCAAACCAAAGATCTTTTCTTGTTTACTTTACTTAGTTTGTTAATATAGATCAATCATTGCATTTCAGGCAAACGATGCAATTTTTAATAACTGGTACATGTACAATTTTATGCTAGTAAGGAGGCGCAAGCAGTATCAACAACAGGCCTCAAAGGATCTCCACTTTCATTTTTTGCAAAAACATCTCTTTGAAAACTATGTTTTTAAAAACTGAAAGGAATTTATGTTTTTATTTTTCATTAGTGCATAATTTCTTTAATTAACTTAAGAAACGTGGAGGCATCTCAGCATGTAAAGGCCTGGGAAGGCCATCATTCATCAGTAGCTGATATTATCATATGAGAAAGTATTTACCATCTTCTGTCAAGCATTGCAACACAAAACTCAAGTCATTACGGTGCAAAACAGAGAAGTGTTATGTTAAATTTAGCCAGAGGGAGAATCAGCATCTTTGGGCTCAGACATCTGAACTGAATAATCACACAGTGAACATGTTTATCGTTGTTAAATGGACTTGTATTCCAGGAATGGGAACTGTGTTAAACTACCACTTAGCAACAAGGTACCAACAAAACAGCCATAAAAGCAATTTTGGGAAGAATGGGTCAAAATAACTGTCTGGAAAGAAAGAAAAGTCACATTAAATAAAACAATCCTTTCTTAGTTTTTTCTTTCTTTTTTTCATTTACATTTTCCATATCATTACAACTATTTTTTAATGTGCAGAAGTAATTTTTTTCCACAAGTAAGTGGAAGTGGCATGACTGTACGTCTGTGGTAGCTAACCCATGAAAACCATGTACAGAAAACTTCTCAAGGGATATGTTGCTGTTTATTCGTTTCATATAGTACCATATGTTTGATAAATCTAAATCAAGTACCTCTGTCATCTGCAACCATGATTTGACTGTCTCCTCCTGATCCCTCAGGGTCTGTCCTAATGTGGCTGGCAGCAAGAGTAGCCCACTGCGAGACCCAACGAGGACCACCCACCATCAACTCTTCAGACAAGACCTGAACAAAAAGAAAAAAAACAGTGGACAACAGGACACAGGAGAAAAAATATTGTGGTATAAAAAAATAACCTGTCATTTATCAATTTGGATATACACTGCTCATTTGTAGCAAAAAACAGATTTGGGTGTAGTAGTCGCTTCAATTCGAGAGAAAGTTGTTGTACCTCTGTCTCCAAGCGCCCAGGCTTTCCTCTTTCTCTAGCAGCAGATTTCTGGGAGCTGGGAGCTCTTTGGTCAGGGCCTACAAACCTGGAAACACAGTGCTCGTCCACACCAAATACCTGAAACGTACGCACATTATTTGCCCCCAGAAAAAAAAAGAAAATGACTGTTTTCTTATAAAATGAGAAGATGATTAAACACCAAAGAAGAAAAATATGACTTAACTCTTCCTCACCTTGTCAATCAGCTTCCTAGCCTCTTCCTCTTCATGGTCTCCATTCTCCAGCTCAATGGTGTAAGTTCCTCTGTCACTATAATCGTCTCCATGGCGATAACTTTCATCTCTTCCACCCTGCTGATGTGGAGCCAAACCTCGTCGTCTCTCCTGCAATTCACTTGACACTTTGGAAGTTGAAGACTTGCGACGACGTGCAGGACTGTCTTCCTCCACAAAGAGCCCCTCTGGTACGTTTGCACGACCTTCTCTGATCTTCATCCCAGCACCGCCCCAAAGCTGCCATGAACACTCCTCCATTGCTGCTGCTCTGCGCTGCTCTCCTATTGCGTTTTCTGAATCACTCTGAGTGCCGTCCTCATGTTTGCTGCCTGCAAAATGAGTTTTAAAACAGAGGAGTATAAGAGGTTAGAATGTAGAGGAAATGAAGTTAACGGAACATTGTGAATGTGTATCATATATTACAGTCTACTGTTCGTCATAAACACGTACCTTTAAGACTCCTCAGCTGTACAGGAACATCACTCTTCACGCTTTCCCCATCTTCTTCTGCAACTGTCTCTTTTAGAGCCAGTGGCAGCTCATTCTGGGCTAACCAGTCAGCAACTTTAACTTCTGCTGCCACCATGGCTGTTTGGAGCGGGCTCAGCTCTTCACCTATAGGCCTCTTAGGACGCGTCCGGGACTCCGGCCCGGCTTTTTCCACTCGATCTTTGACAGTGACTTTACCTGATGCCCCAGGGTCAAACTCAATAGTGAAGGAGGCATGTCCATGAAAGGCTTCTGCATTGACAGGAGCACCAGACTCTTGTTCTTGTGAGTGAGGATCACCACTGACTTTACCTGATGAGGGAGCCTCTTTAGTAGGAATTTCAAAGTAACTAGGTTCTTGGTTGGAGGCTGTTTGCTGGGCAGACTTTGGGATTTCTGTACTTTTCTTGGTATCTGTAAGAATAAATACAAAGATCTGGTGTCTCTTGCCAACTTTATTGTGAGTTAAATACATTTAGAATTTGATGCCAACAAAACACGCAGAAAAGAGGGGAGAAAGGCAGAGAAAGATGAGTCTAAAGAATACGCAAGCGACAGCATTCTGGAAGATTCTACAATGATCAGATTAATTGGTGACAATTTATACCAAGTCAGAACTTGGTATAAAAGAAGCATCCACCGCATGTTTAGTATTATTCTTAGTAAAAAAAAAAAAAAAAATCTAGATGCAACGTAATGCAAACAACAGGTCTGTTGGCATCTTCAGATGTGTTGTTTCCCACTTCAGTCTTTTAAAATATTGTAAAAAGTCAGCGCGTCAGTTGTCAGAATCCTGTGAGTATTGTGCGTAAGTATTGGCTAATGCTGGAAACCACTACTGACCGTGTGTGAGACCACATTAGAACAGTCACACTACCCCGACTTTGAGTCCACGTTGGGAAATTATCGCATTCAACATAGTCAATGACTGCATCTAGATGTAACCTTGCACAACTGCCAGAAACGCCGCTGAGTTCTGTTGGCACAACTTCATCTCAGGTGGACAGAAAGTCAGTGGACACTTGTGTGGTCTGAGGAGTTCCTGCTTCAAGCTTCTGGAATAAAATGTATGTTGGGTTCTATAGGTTATAAATGAACAGCACCGTCCTGACTGTTCTCTGCAAAACATGCAAAGGCCAGAGACTGTGTTGGTAAAGGGGTGCACTAGTGCACGTGAAATGGTTGACATGCATGACTGCAGAGGTCCATCCATACATTATCTATACACAGGGATGAATGCAGAGGTGTGTATTAGAATTTTGGCAGGACACATGAAGGTGATATCTTTTGCTGGGAAATCAGTGACTATTTCAACGACTATTCTCACTCCATATGACCGACTACAGAGTTGGAGAATCCAGCCGTAGCAACCACACGCTGCTGAGCAGCTGAACTTCATCAGCTCAGTTTCAGTTTAAGAATGACTTCATTACTGTTAGAAGGTGTCTGTCTGGCACTTGCAGTCTCCATCCCTCTTGCTTGCAAAGTTCTACCAAAGTAGTAATAACTGCAAACTGCTTTACCACACTTTATCATATATTAGCAATGATGAAAGCAGCTTTCAGAGGAGAGCAAGAGACTCGACAAAGTGATGATAGAAGACAAAACAAGAGAGTGACTGAGCAGGAGACTGAACAAGAAGAAACCTTGGACGGTCAGTCTCCATGCCAGTGGGGGGACCCGCTGAGCTAAAAACGTTCCTCTGTGTGTATTTTAATAGACTTATCATAAGGATGAGTAAACACCACTCTCTTAAAGCTTCTGTCTTTTAGTTTGTTACTGGCATTAGTTTTGAATTAGTTTATATTTTCTAAACACAATTACATCATTCACTGAAGACAACAAAAATCATTTTCTTTGTTCTTGTGAACTGAATAAATTCTAAAACAATTACACAAGTTTTAGAAGAGTTTTTCTCTTGCATTTTAGAAAACTTTCTAACCTATCCAAGGTTTGTCAAAATGATCTCTAAAAAAGAGAACATTCACAAGAAAACCCACTGGACACCACATTTTCCCGTGTTTAAGAGCACATTATTTCAGTAACACACTTTAGACTTAATTGCCTCAGCTACATTGTAAGATAACACACACTGGTATATGTGTAGTGGCATCTACACAGCAATGTTCATACCTGCTTCTGCTTTCTCTCTCTTCCGCTCAGAGTTCTTTTCCTCAGGTCTTCCTGGCTGCGTGTCATCAGCGTCTCCATCTCCCCACCAGGCTGGCTGACCATAAAGGGGTGTACCTCTGTGCAATACTGCTGTATCTCCTGGCAAAACCAGTCCATTTCTAAGTCTTACTACACTGGAATACAAACCCTGAGTTACCTGAAACAGAACACTCGTGTCCTAGAGGTTAATGGCGGAGTGTGTATTAGAACTTTGGTAGGGCATATCGCACCATCAGTGGTGCCTTTTTCAAGCATAAACAGGGAAAAATGTCAGAAGAATTATTGGTTTCCCATTTACACATGCACTTCACAGAGGGGCATTATTGATTCTCTGTTGTCAAAACTGCAAAGTGGTCAGGTGCCTTGGTAGTTTCCATAGGAGGCTGGACATGATGCACAAAGTCTGCTGTCAAAGTCACAATGTTTCACTTAAAGCGCATCGACTATTGTAAATGAGGTTCTATTGGTAAATGCTGGTTTTGTGTTGAAATTGATGCATCTATTTAAAGATATCCTCAGTGTGAGTGAGTGAGTGAGTGAGTGAGTGAGTGAGTGAGTGAGTGAGTGAGTGAGTGAGTGAGTGAAAGAAAAGTACAAAGCAGCAACTGGTGGCAGAGCTCACTCATCTCCTGTAAATAGTTCAGAGTACTATCTGTGTTCATATGTGATCTCATGTATTACAAAGTAACTGGTTGGGAAAACTCTGCTACAAACCTGGAAGGACTGTTGTGGATATTTGTGTTTTCATATCCAGCCCTTCCAGAAAACATCTGGAATATATAAGAGCCGAAACGCAAGCATGACCGCGACTGCGACAAGCAACATCACCACAACTGCTGCATGTCCTTTTCCATTACTTCTTCTTTTTTTTTTATCACAGCACTGTCTACTGGAAACTGCCGTTGTGAAACATTAAAACAGATTATAAAAAGCCAAACTGAATCTTTCAATATCAAAACTCACCTGCCGTCTTCTCCTCTGACCTGCTGGTCTCTGACGTTTTGGCAGTGGCTCCTTCAGCTCCTGGAGTCTCAAAAGGCCTCACCTCAGATCTGGATAATTCTGTCTCCGTCAGTTTCTTCTGGCTCAGCTGAAGCTGGCTGCTCAGCTTCTCATGCTAACAGATGAGGCAACAGCAGCGGGGTGAACAAAGTGAAAGAGAGGCTAAACAGTTTTATCAGACTAATCAATGACTAAAATAATATATTCACTTTTACAAATGACTGGAGAACCTTAATGCTGTAACTGTATCTATGATCCTCTTTTCTGCAGCTACCTCAGCAGCTTGCTGTGATAAAACGACATTTTCATTCACACTGAAAAGTAGCTTTTGCCCAGTTCAGCAGAACTCTTTGATTCTTTTGACTATGAAATCATGAAAAAGTACAAGCCGGTCCTGTTCCAAGCAAGCAAATCTATCTATCTGCAAACATATAGACTTCAAGTACTCTTTTTCGCCAACCTTGAGGGCCTCTTCAGGAATAAGCAGCTCTCCTCGAACCACGGTGAACAGGTTGGTATGTGGGACAGGTTAAGATAAAAGGCTGGGAGCTCTATGCAGGGGTGACAACATGCACTGATAGCTTCATCTATTATGCAGTGGCCAGAGAACAGTGAACATTCACAGATAAAGTTACAATGTTGTCCATGTCCCATGTGTCTCTGCTCATGTGACACACAGCACAGGAAAATATTCAAAGGATATCGTAACCAAACCTCAATTTGTCATCAATTTTCAGTGTGACATAGATTTGTTCCTGTATTCTGACATCGTTGACAAACGTCTGCAAACAAAGGAATGATGTTAGAACAGATTCATTATTCCCAAAAATATGCACTATTACTACCACAATGGTGCCACATCCACTTTTTAAGACTGGGCATCAAAGCTTGTTTTAAGCAGTTCTTTGTTCTTTGTTTAGATATTTTCCAATCAGAAATTCCAAATATGTTTATTTCATATTATGTTTACAGGGAGCTCTTTTACATGAAGACCACCACCACGTTTTACTGGAGTTCCCTCAGTTTGAGCTTTCTGTTTCATGATAAACTTAAAAACCTCTAAACTCACAATTTTCAAGTGTGGGCTACACCCACAAGAAGGCATCATCCTACATTTGCTATGAAATATTATAACTATTTTTCAATGTTTCCATATTTCTAACTCCATGTCTAGTTTATTACATAAGATATTTGTTGCAAATAAGAATAGCCGCGAGGTCACATTCACAGACGTGAGTAGTGTAACGCTATCACGTTATCAGAAAGTAGATGGCACCCTTTACAGTAAGCAAAGAAGAACTTGTGTCTAAAACTGACAAAAAGCAGCATTAAAACACAAAAGAGTAAATACATTATACTCTCACCCCATTTAAGCTGCCCAAGTCCTTCACCTTATGTTCATCTGTGTTGGGGTCGTAGTTGATGACAGCATGCTGTTTGTCCACACTGCGGGACTGGATCAGATAAAATCCAGTCAGTTACTGTATTCCACACTAATGTCAATGCTTCTGGTTTTTAAAATGGGCAGAAGAAGGAGGAAAAGTGAGATTTTTCGGCTATAATTCAATTCAATTCAATTCAATTTATTTATATAGCGCCTATTTACAACAAGTCATCTCTAGGCGCTTAAGAAACC
>JBAMYA010115710.1:0-18824 GCA_037176975.1 Arrhamphus sclerolepis
GGCTACAGCATTAGCTACAGTGTAGGCTACAGCATTAGCTACAGTGTAGGCTACAGCATTAGCTACAGTGTAGGCTATGGCATAAGCTACAGCATAGGCTACAGCAAAGGCTACAGCTTAGGCTACAGCATAGGCTACAGCGTAGGCTATGATGTAGCTTAGGCTACAGCTTAGGATATAGCATAGCTTTTACCAAAGTCTATTGTTGACATTTAATCAAGACCTCTGGGAATTTTGTCAACTTTTGGAAAAACAAGACATGTCTCTTTCAATGTCACATCATATCAACTCTGTCACTGTACATACAGCAGGAAAAATGAGAAAGTATTTCTCTCGGCTCTGCATATAGTTACAAAGAAAAAAAGAAAGTAATTACAATCACACACAAATCCATGCCAAACATGTCCACATACACCTGCAACACAGCTAAGAAGACATATTTCAATGTATAATAGTATTATAGCCATTGAATGGTTTTGCTTTATTCCTCTGCATGCAGAGTCTCTATCATCTGCAGACAATTATCTGACAGGACTGGCTCTCTTGACTGGTGTCTACCCCGAGAGACGGATACAACCACTTCCCAGAGCACCAGACACTGAGCAACGCACAGTGGAGGTTAGAAAAACACCACGTCAAAATACTTGATCAAAGATGATGGTGAGATTTTGAAAGTGGTGGACACGTGATTGACAGAGCGAGTTCAAGGCTCATGTAGACATCACTGAAAATGAATTTGGGTAAATAATCAAAGGCTTATGAGCACTTAGAACACTTAAAATAGCTACATTTATTCAGTCAGTTGTGAAAAATCTGAAAGCTATGAAAATAGTCATTGCTGAAAAGCCAAGCATGAAAACTGAACACAATGAATTAAAGTGTCGTCATTTATTAAGACAAAAGCAGAAAAGAAATCAAAATTTTTAGAGCAACACAAAGGAACTTTGGGATTTATTTATTTGTTTATTTTGCCCAATGGGCCCCATAGACATTTTACTTTTGATTGTTTGGTCTCTTGCTTGGTTGTACTTTCATTTTCACTCCCAAAATGTGAATGTTTGGTTAACTGGTGACTCTAAATTGTCCACAGGTGTGATAGTGAGTGTATGTGGCCCAGGTCTCCTTTGCAAAGGAGATCATTGATCTCAATGGGACTAGTCTGCTTAAATAATGGTTAATAATAGACAAATAAGAATAATGAGCATTATTTTCTTGTGCTGACTTCCTCCACCATTACTTTTCTTTCTTCAATTGTGGGTTTCTTCAACTAACTATTTTTATCTGAGAGTCTTTGTTGTCCATTGTTGTTGTTCTGTGACATTGTAAAGTAACAGTCATGGTGAGAGACGACCAGGCCAGACCAGCTATTTTTGGTCATTTTTTTCAACTGGAGGACTCTAAGATTATCTGAAATTAATTTTAAACTGATATTTCAACATCTGAATAGTCTCTGGTGTCATCTAAAAAGTATTTTAAAAAATGAATGAAAACCTGGCTCAATCAAATTTCCAACTGTCTTTTGAATTGGTTTTGATCTAAACAGTTCACATTCATTAACACATTAGGAAAAGCTGAACAAGTGCTTGAGATCATCTGAGCTCTGTATAAATCATCTGTCCTAGGTTCTGTGTATACTTCACTTTTTGTGTTTATTCTGACGTTTCTGTGATCCCTGCAGATGCTACTTTTCCCAGGCTTGTGGTTCAGTCATGCAGGTCAGCTGGTATCAGTAGAAATGGTGATTCAGCCCATCCCTGTGTCCTCTCTGGCCCGCATCCAGATCTTACGTCCTTATTGCAGCCCAAACCACCATCTGGTACCTCCAGGTAATGAACAGGTCTTCTTACAGACGCTCCTTTCAGACACTGTGCAGCTGGTGATAATTTCTTCTTCATTTGTCAGGTTGCAGCTCTCTCCTGAACCCCTTCAGCTGCTGCTCACCCATACCGCTCTGCAACACCACTGGAGGATGCAGTGTGGGTCAGTACTGGTGCCATCTACTGGAGGCCTGCGTTCCTGCCACCAGTCCATGCAGCCCCTACAGCTCTGCAGCTGGAAGACGCGGGTTTGCTTTGCCTCCCAGGTACCCTGCACATCCCCCCTTCTACCACCTGGTGGCAGACCTGCCCCTGAGGCTATACCCAAGCTCTGAACTGAAAATCTTGAGTGTGAGTTGACTTTAGCTCACTCTTTTACACCCATTGATGATTATCAGCTGTATAGTCCACTTCCAAATTCACTGTCATGTTTTGTTTTGGTTTTTTTTACAACAGGTTCCTGTACCAGAGGAAGCCATCATGGTGTATCCTGATGATGTTGTGGCTGTGCAACACACTCTTGACTCTGGGACACTTCTGCACTGCCTTACGAGTGATATCTCTCTTGATTCTCCTTGGCGCCAAAGTTATCTGTCCCTCAGGGGAGCGGAGTGGGGAGGCTGGTTGGAGGGAGGCCTCACTTCATTGCCCCGAGGAGCAGAGTGGGTGGATGGTGTGGTGTGCAATCTGAGACTCCTTTATGAGGACACGCTTCACAGAGCCACTGAGCATGAGGATGTCTTTGACCACGGTCACACAGAGACGGTCACAGTTCCTGACATCAGCACCCTGACGGCAGTTCCCGTCCTAAGATCTAAATTCAGACTTGGCGTCATCCACCCGATTCCAGATGAAAACAACTGCATTCATGTCCAAATCAGTGTCCCGACCCTAATTGTTGTCAAGTCCCTGTTTGCAGAGAAAGCCAGAAGCTCATGGTCTGCCCCCGTACTCAAGGCAGGAGTCCCCTTTCACGCGTCTTGCCCTGAAGAGGTGGTTCATTCTGCACCTGACTGTAAAAAACAGTCCCAGGATGTTTGGTTTTCCTCGGTGACATTTGTGTTACCATCACCCGGTGTTCAGACACTCAGCATCAGTGTGGTGGGTGCAGATGGTTTCCAGACTGTGAATGTGAAAGTTTGTGGTTATGAGGAAGTGATGGGGCTCAGTGTTGAGCCACATGAATGCCGAACAGCGCTCGTACACACCACAAAGGTAAAATCAAGCCTTACCAAGCTCGTCTGGCACATCGGGCAATATATTAATAACCAAGCCAGTGTGATCAAATCTATGTGCATCAAACAACACTTTTTTTTTGTATTTTCATCGTTATTTGCCCAATTCTCAACAAATGTCATCTTAGAACATATTAAAGACAAAATACACAAGTTAAATTAAAAAAACATAACTACAGTGGAATTTACTTATAATTCTGTTCAACTGCAAGAAATTAAATAAGCAAAGCCTTTGGAAATAACTGGTTTTCTGTATTAATTTCCCTGAAAATTCAGTTAAATTAAGTTAATGTACAATATTCACAAAAAAAATCCAATTCTAAATGAATTGTTAACAGTAAAATAGCAAACAGGCTGTCATAGAATGTGAATATGAGAGCAAAAAGGTTTAATATAATCCATACTTTTAAATGAATATGTGTGATGTTTTGTGCTCCAGGTATTTAAAGCCAGAGTGGAGAGCGGTTCCTCAGTAAAGTTTACATGGGTGATTGACAACCTGGAGAAGTTTGCTTATGAAGGGGAATCTTACACTGTGATGTTCAAGCAGCCTGCTGAGTATCAGCTGCAGGTGAGAAGCTTCGTTTGACGAAACACAAAATGAATTCTCATTTTCATGTAACGAACTTTAAATTTTATCTGTTAAATCCTTCTCATCAATAGAAACCTTTTTTTTTTTAAAAAAAAAAAAAGAAAAAAAAAAAGAAACCTGTCAATGTTCTTCTAGGTAACTGCATCAAACCCAGTGAGCTCACAGAGCCAACAAATCCTTCTCACCGCTGATGTCATGACACCCCTGGATCACCTGGAGTTCCTGTCAGTCAGGGAGGTTGTAGCTGTGGACGCTACTCACCTCTACACTGTCAGGGTCAAAGTGGACATCTCCCTTGCAGTTACCTTTATGTAAGGACCAGTATCACCAGATTTTTAATGTCATGCATGATTCATAAATAACCATTAGAAACCCATAAAATGCGAATATGCCAAAGACTTGAAAAGGACTCACACTTGAAATGCACTTTTGATGTGTCTTGTCTGGAATTCTGCTGCTTTTCATGCAGGTGGAATTTTGGGGATGGCAGTAATGATGTCATCCACACCCAGTCTGCTCCATGTCAGGCCATGAAGGGGCTTGTGGAGAGAAAAGAGAAGCAGGTCTATATTGAGGACTCAGTGAATCACACTTATCTCATCCCAGGTGAATACACTCGCGCAGTCAATTATTGTGTATTGTCTACTAATGCTAACAAGTTAATCATGCCACCTTAAATTGTTTTGTCAAATTTAATTACTGAACACATTTCAAAAACAAGCTGACCAAAGCGTTTCACAAAGTGCTGCAATTTGAAAACACAATGCAATTAGAAAAGAAAAAAAGAAACAAATGCACTGTTTTCAGTGACAAATACAAAGAACCCAATACCAACCCTTGAGGAACCGAACAAGGAGTTAGAAAATCTTCTCATTTTCTATTTACTTCCTCTCAGCAATATTTTCAGTGAGTTAAAGTAGCACAAGACTTTTTTGTTCTCGTTAAAATATTAATTTCAATATTCATTTTTTAGCATAGCTTTGTTACAGTTGGTTGTCCCTGCTATTGGCAAAAAACTAGTCAAAGCAAGTTTTGGCCGGTGTCCCAGTTCTTTTTTTTTTTTTTTAATACAATAAATGTGTACCACTTACGGTACTGTTACTTTTAGTCCACAAATCTTCTGTGGACATCATGAGAGAGGCGATTAAGAAACTCAGGAAAGTAATGACGGAAGAAAAATCACACCAAGTAATAAACCAAACAGTAGTAATCCTGGGCCCATGCTCACTGAGCTAAAAATGACAAAGGTTCCTTTGTGCTACTTAAACATGCTGTTCCATTGCTATGCAGATGATACTCAGCTCCACCAAATCAACCTCCGTTCTTTTACCTTCCTCACTTTCTAATTTCTAAAATGAATTCAAGGCTTGATTTTTTTTTTCCTCCATCAACTTTCTCAAACATAACAGTGATAAAGCCGAGGTTCGTCTCATTGGGACCCAGTCCACCATGACACATCTATACTTTTTTTTTTTTCCATTACAGCTGGCAGTTCTTCGGAATCCAGGTGTCATCCATTATAGCGCACTTTCATTTCAGTTTTGTGTCATTAATGTCACTCGTTCGGCCTATTTCTGTTTCTGCAACATTAATCGATCCCTCACACCCAACAGCACAGAAATTCTTCTTCACACTTGTCAATTTTGGCATTGATTACTACAGTTGCTTTTTATTTGATCTGCCACACAATCCATCTATAAACGTCAACTGCTCCAAAAGCTCCACCGCTTGTGTCATTCCCTCAGACCCTCTCCATTACATCATTCCTGTCCTTCAGCATCTTCATCAGGTCCCATTCAAATATCATAGAGGCTTCAAGATTAATCTTGTAACCAGCAAAGCTATCCATAACCTTGCTCATCAATACATTTCTGAACCCTTGCACATAAACACACCCATCCATCCTCTCACTGTACCACTTGCATTTGTGACCACTATGGGAGCTAGAGCCTTTAGTCACTCTGGTCCCATCTATGGAACTCCATCCCATCAGACATCTATAACAACAACTCCCTCTTTAATTTCAAAATCCATCTTAGAGCACATATTCCACCTAATTTCAAACCCAACTTCTAACTCACAGCTCTGATTTTCATCCCTGTCTAGCCTTTCTAAGGTGACCTTGAGGGGTTTGAAAGGCATGAGTATAAATATTCCTTTTCAGTACCTCAAAGTAAAAGATGTTTTCTCCCTCTAGATGACTACAAGCTTCATGTTCAAGTATCCACTCAATATGACAACATTGACACAGCCATGAAGATGAGTGTGCGCCCCAGGTTGATTAGCCTCCTCATTTCGCCTTCCACTCTGGCACCACTCACTAGAGAGACCTTCCATCTAGAAGCCTCTGTCAACCCTTCTGCCTCAGCTGTCTTCTACACCTGGAACTTTGATGATGGTACCAAAGTTGTCCAAGGCAGTCATCACAAAGTCAGCCACAGCTATGGATCTGCAGGATTTTATAACATCACTTTATGTGCCAGTAACAATATTACATCAGTAAATGGCTCACTTTTGATGGTAGTTGTGGAGAAAATTTCTGGTATAACTGTTACAACCAGTGGGCCAAGCGAAGTAGGCTCTGCAACAGATTTCAGAGCTAAAGTTACCACTGGTACCAGTCTCCTCTGGAGATTTGATTTTGGAGATGGGTCTCTACAGGAGAATCTTACAGAAGGCTCTGTCTGCCACATCTATAAATCTCCAGGGAACTATGTAGTTGATGTAACTGTCTCCAACACTGTCAGTCGTGCTCATCAGTCTATCGTGGTTGAAGTGTACAGACTGACTCTTGGTGGAGTTTTTCCAACAGAAGGCATCATGACCGGAAAAGGTGTACGTTTTCATGCTTTGGTGAATGGAAATATTTCCACACTGACTTTCCATTGGCTCTTTGGAGACAATTCACCTTTGGTTGTAATGACTGGACAGTCAACAGCCATTCACACATTTCTGAGACCTGGGATTTTCCATCTTAACCTGACGGTGTTTAGTTCATTCACCTTTGCATCATTTAGTACAAGTATATGCGTTGAAAGTCCAATAACTCAAATTTTAGTGCACTCATCACGAGATGTGGCAGCAGTGGGAGAAGAAGTATGCATCAGAGTTTTAGTCTACCCAGAACAAAATACTAGTTACCAATTTAGGTGGTTTTGTAACCCATCTGGCCTCACTGGTATGACAGAAACCTCCCAAAAATGTTTTGTCTTCTTATATGAAGGTGTTGAGGAAGTGTCTGTCACAGCAAGCAACACAGGTAGCAACAAGACCGCAAATATTAATATAACCATTCAAAAACCAGTTACCGAGTTCTCTGTTGCACATGGCAGTCGAGGTGACGCACTGACAGTCAACAAATCAGTGTTGTTTTGGGTTGCGAGTTGTGTTGGTAGCAATGTGTCAGTGCTGTGGGACTTTGGAGATGGGTCTCCTGTGGAGCAGAAACAAAATGTATCGCATGTCTTTACTTCAAGTGGTAAATTTGTAGTCACTGCTACAGCATTTAACACCATTAGCCAGCATTCTGCAGTCCTCACAGTGAATGTTTTACTTCCTGTTTCAGACCTGAGACTTTACATCAGTCAGCCTTATGCTGTAGCAGGAGAGGAGACAATTATCACGTCAGTTAGCAGTGCTACTGACATTAGTAGCTACTACTGGACAGTACATGGTACGACCACAACACAGGGCACTAATCAGTTCAGATTTACTTTCCCCGAACCAGGGATGCATCAAGTAAAGGTTATAGCCATAAACTTAGTCAGTAAAAAGGAAGCAGCAATTGTAATTGAAGTAGTTGAAAGAATAAAAGGTCCTCAAATTGAATGTCAAACCCTAACCAACAAAAAATATATACCAACTCTTGAGGATGTGGAGTTTATGGCATCAGTCACCAAAGGATCCAACGTCACTTATCACTGGCTTGTCACCCAGAGTGAAATAGGACAACAAATGAGGGGTGATAGAGAGCTCTTTCGTGTGATGGTGGAACGTCCTGGTAGAATTTCAGTTCAGCTCACAGCCTCTAATATCTTGGGTGTGGCTACCAACAGTGTTTCCTTTGTGGCAGTTGAACGAGTAACAGGTGCGCGCATAGCAGCACGATCAGACACTGTGGCACTGGGGAAAGCTGTAAATATATCTGTGAATGTGGATGCAGGTTCAGACCTACAGTACCTTTGGTATGTGAATGCAGATGTTTCACCCCTGCTAACAACTGTGCCTTTTTTCCTCTACACCTTCACAAATCTGGGTTATAATCTTGTCAGAGTATCAGTTCAGAATGTCCTGAGCCAGAGCACTGGCCTAAAACAGTTTTTGGCTCAGGAAGAGATCCTAAAGGTGGATTTTCAAATCCACGGAAGGGAGCGTCCATTTTTTGTCAATGCTAGTGCGCCTCTGTCTTTTTATGGGTTTGTCCAAAAGGGTAACGACTTGCATTGGGATTGGAAATTTAGCAGCACGAAAGAGACCATCTTTACCTCCACATACCCATCTTTTACCTTCAGATTTTCTCTTGTAGGTATCTACCAGGTGTATCTCAATGTCTCCAATGGGATTACTTGGCAGACTGTTTCACACAGTGTCACTGTCCAAGATGCAATCAAAGGTCTTCAGCTGAACATCAGCAAGGCCTCTTTTTGCTCTAATGAGCAAGTAGAGTTTATTCCTGCAGTATCCAAAGGAAGTAATGTGAGTTTTGTTATAACATTCCAAAACAAAAACTGGATTCATAGTGAGGACATTTTTGAAGGCCAGCTCACCGCATTAAACCTTCCAGCTGGCAAACACTTAGTTACAGTGAAAGCTATGAACCAGGTCAGTCGTGCCGAGATCTCCTCTAGCATTCTGGTGACTGAGAGTATACGAGGTTTGCAGATTGTTAACTGTTGTTACACCACACTTGAGGCTCTACAAGGAATACATTTCAAGGCACAAGTTCAAAGTGGATTTCCTGTCAACTACACATGGATATTTCAGTTGGAAAGGTCTCGCTCCATGTGGCTGATGGGACAAGAAGTGAAATTCACTCCAAAAGAGAGTGGTTTATGGTCTGTTTGTGTGCGTGCTAGCAATGGCATCTGCTCCCAGACAATAAATGAAACTGTAACAATTGAGTGGCCAGTTAAGCAAGTCAAAATTGTCAGTGATTCAAAGAGGATATTTGTTGGACATGCTATCAGATTCTCTGCAACGCTGACAGAAGGTAGCAATGTCAGATATCTTTGGGACTTTGGAGATTCTAGTAAAATATTTGTGACAACCTTAAGTTCCATTAGTCATACTTACTATTTTACAGGGAAATACAGTATTATACTTAAAGTTTTCAACAATGTAAGCAATGTATCCACACAGCTGCACGTGGGGGTGGAGGAACTTCAGTGTTCCAACCCACAAGCCTCCTTGGTCCAGAGTCAGTCTACAATCCTCAGATCTAGACCAAGCTTCTTTGAAGCAAGTGTGGACATAAACTGCTCTGCTTACAGGACTATTTATCAGTGGGAAATCTTCAGTGACTCATGTTTTACGAGTCGGAACAAAGTCAATCTTAGAAGTCAGAAGGATGCAGCATCACCTCTTCTCTCACTTCCAAAGAACTCTCTGGCTATTGGGCACTACTGCCTGGTATTCACAGTGTTGTTTCAGGGAACTCCTCTGTTTGTCAAAAAGAAGACCAACATCACAGTGGTCCACTCTCCGTTAGTGGCTGTCATCAAGGGAGGCTCCCACAGACTGTGGCCCAGCGTCAATGATCTTATCCTGGATGGATCTGAGTCACATGACCCTGACATGGAGCCTGGAGAGGATCATACATTACAGTATCATTGGACATGCTTAATGAAGGTAAAGTTTGATATTTCACTGAAATTAGGGCAAAAGTATCAAGGTTGGTGTAAGCAAATTGCAGCTTTAGTTGCTCTTACATAGCCTACTTTTCTTATTTGCAGAACTCCACAGAGTCACCCCTTAAAAACCAGCCCATCAGGAGTATCAGCAGAAGGATTACTGTACTCCACACCCTACTGCAATCTGGCACAGTCTACATTTTCACCCTTACAGTGAGCAAGAATGGAAGATCTGTCTCTGCCAATCAAACGGTGAATAACAACTATAATGGGTAACTTGTCACAGACAAAGAAAACAACTTAGTAAGAGAATTGCTACACATGAAGATACATGTTTTTTTTGCAAACTACATCTAAATAGTCTTTTTACTACGATTCTTGTTCTGTGAATCTTGACTGCTGAGTGTGTGATACGAGAAGTTGACCATCTGCTCATAGCTTTCACACTACCAAACTAATTGTACAAGGTGATTGGCAAGAAACCCAGATAACTTGTTTTTGTCCTAATTTCTGTGATGTTGTTTTTTAAATTAAACCCCAATGATGACATTGTGGATCATAGAATTAGAAATACCAAAAGAAAGTTTCCACTGCTATTTGAAATTAACCCATCTTGTTCAAAACCATATGTGAGATTATGCTGTGACACATCTTATCAGGTTTTGGCCATATGTCCAGTATCACTACAGACATCCTTCTCTAAAGAAGAACTGTTGCAATGCAGTTTTAAAAATGGGATTTCTCGTCTGTTTTAGGTAACTGTGACTGCAGCTCCAGTGCTTCATGGGATGGTAGAATGTAAATCCTGCTCTGTCTCTTCATCTGTTCACCACATCAGTTCCACCATCCCTGTCGTACTTGTTGGACAATGTGGACAATGTGATGACCAGGCTGAGGTACTGACCCTAACATGAAAAACAAAACATTTAATCAAATGTTTTCTCCAATATTGATTTTTGGTGTTTATCTAGATTCATCTAGACTTCATATCTTAATAGATATTAAGCTAAATAATTAAAATAAATATTAACATAAATGCTTTCATACAGTACAAATGGAGAGCCAAGGACCAGAGTGGCCTGAGCCTTGACCTCAATGACATCACCACCTCTACAGGGAGACGTTCTCGCCACTTGGTGGTGCGTTCAGGTGTCCTGCAGCCAGGCCAGAGTTATTCCTTTGTCCTCAATGTATCCCAGCCTGACACTGGGCAGTGGGGCAGCGCCAGCTTGACGGTACAGGTGAAGAGTCCACCACATGATGGGCGATGTGATCTCAGTCCAGAATCAGATATCCATCTGCTGGAGACGGTGGTCACCTACAACTGTTCAGGTACAGATACAGTGTTGGCGGTGGTGCTGGGATGTGTGATTAATAACTTTCTTCTGCTTTTTTTTTTGTACTTTAGCTGTCATTCATTTCATACTAGACTAATTGTGACTGTGCTGCAGGATGGCAAGATGAAAGTAGGGCCACTCAGCTCATCTACACCTTCCAGGTGACAACATGTCAGCCTGTTAGCGCTGAGTGTCCTGTACTCACTCTCTACAGGTGAATAAAGCCTTTTGTAGAATTACTGTTATAAAACAAAAGTGTGATCATATCCTGACATTAAAATTTGGTACATTATAAAAGAGTATTTCAGTCATGATTATTATTTTATTATATTATAATTTGTATGTTTGTTTTAGAGGTACTCGCTCAACCTTCAGCAGCTTGGTTCCAGCAGGAAGGTCAAGGCAACAAAAAAACATGATTACAGTCACTCTGCTGGTAGAAGACCATCTGAGGGCAAAGGTCATTGCACTTAACAGGTATTTAAAAAAAAACTTGATTTGACCAAAGTTGATTGAAGCAAAATTTCATGTCTCTCTTGTTAAGGATTTTATCAGATGTTACCATTTTGCTAAGTGGAAAAAAAGCATTTGAAATCATTTGGCAACATCCAACATGCTGGGTTTTTGTGAAAATAAAACAAATATATTGTATTTATGTCATAAAAGGTCAACAACAAGGCAGTTCAATACACAAAATGTAATAAAAACAAAATGTATAAAGAAAATACACAACTACCTATGATGAAAATGATAGAAAATAAGAAAATAACACAAATAAAACAGGCAAAGGTGCACTGCAGCAACAGTTCTTGATCAAAGTCAGTCAGTCAAATAGAGAAGCTAACAACACTTTGGTTGATTTTCAGGGGCTTGTACCAATTGATGTAGTAGAAATTATTTATTTATTTATTTTATTTTATTTATTTTTTTATTAAGAGGCTCAAAATTGTTTAGTTTTATAAGCCATGAAGTGCTTTGACCACCTAACATAAATCACTCTGGGATATTTGCCCTTTAATATTTGAATTATTCTTGAGATAACAATTCATAGATAACATGGATGTTCAAATACAGGTCAGATTGTCACCATTATTCTTTCATTTCAAAAGTAATAACCCATGTTTTGTCTCTCTTAAAGAAATTATAGAATGTGCAGTTAGAGTTTAAAATCCTCAGGAAGCATTGGTATGCAAATTTGTGTGTCATCAGCATAACTATAGTAACATACTGTAGTTCATTGATTTTTGATTTGATTGATTTATGATTTTTCATAATCTGGCCAAGTGGGAGCATGTAAATATTAAATAGAATTGACCCCGAAATAGAACCCTGTGGAGCACCACATGCAGTTTTTATCTATTTAGATGTGTAATTATTTTTAGAAGCAAAATGTATTCATCTTTAAAAGCACAACAAATGACTTTTGTTCACACTAAAATATTGGTTTCAGTTTCATTTGAAGGCATTTTTGTTTATGATGCAACATCTAGTTGCATGGATCATCTGTGGTTGCTATGGAGAATTAAAAAAGACAAAAGAAAAAAAACTTTCTGCACCACATTGAATTGCATATCGCTTATGGTACTATTATACACACACCAGAGCTAAATCAGACTTCATGACAGAGGTGACTAAGATGCTTAATAAAGTATTGAGACAGTGACCAAGGAGTCCCCTTTAGGGCTAAAAACTACTAAAGCTCATCTGTGCTACTTCAAGCAGGGTTCAAGGCAGTTTAGTGCTCTCACACAGTCCTGATTTCTCCATTCTGCAGAACACTGACAGTTGAGAATCCTTCCAGTGGCAAAGCTACGAGTCAGTGGGTCAGAAACAAGAGCCAGACAGAACTGTGGGCTCTCACTCAACATGGCAATCCTCAGGAGATCATCCCTTATTCCATCGCCCTAACCAGCATGCTCAGTCAGGTCCATTTTTCCCATTTGCTTTAATCATTTCCATATTCCAATGCACACAAAAACACTTGAAAATGAAAATTGTGATCATCATAAAAATTGAATTTTGCCCTTGTCGATAATGTTGCACTATAAATTTCACCCTCGTTAACAGATGGAGTTTCGAGGGACTGCTGAAGAACTTGCAGGAAACAGGGAGATCTGGGAGAATGTGACCCGAGTTCTCGCCTCTCTCCCTGTGACGTCCTTGGAGGATGTTGACCAGCTCAGCTCAGTACTGACACAGTTAACTGTGAGAATGCTCCTCACTTTTTTATCTTTTCACATTGTGATGTGCTGTATTATTTTAAAGAAATACTTTGCAAAAGAGTAGATAATCTCAGGGAAGGGGTGTTGACATTCTACCGTAAAATTTTGAATCTGTATTATGAAGAGCATAATAACCAATAATCACATAAACATACCTTTTTCAAGTTTAATATATTGGGGGACGAAAAAGAACTAGTTGGTCCATACTAGGTCTTAAAATTAGGCAAATACAACCTCTGATGAACAACAATAACACATACAAATTTACACTGTTACAAACAAAAACAAAGTCAAAATGCAGAAGCATCATGTCAAGTAAGTGAAGCCTTAATCCTTCATCAGTCAGAACAACCACATGTAAATGTAGTTGATTCACTGATCACCAGGAAACATCTCCACCTCTATGAAAAGAAAGGTAAAGTTTGCTGGTCTGGAGTATTCTGATTTGGTGCTGGTTTGGATTAGCAGTAATCTTAGAGAAGCAAATGTTTCTGCCCATCAATTTGGGAAAGGTCATAAGGCCTTTTCCATCATCCTTCACTGAGAAAGATTATTCAAGTGGAAAACATTCAACACAGTTGCAGATCTTCCCAGAGGTTCACCTGAAGGTCAGACTGTGCAAAAACAAACAAACAAAACACCCAGAGAGCTTCAGTTCAGACAGTACAGGCATCAGCAAGTTAAAGTTCATGACATAACGATCAGAAAGTGACTGCACAAGCATTTTGGAAGTGGTTGCCAAGAGAAATTCTTTTATTCTTAAAAGAACATGGTTGGCACAGCTTCCAGTAACTCTGAAAAGTTGCATTTAAATGCCCAACAGGATTTGAGGAGTGATGTAATTTAAGAAGATGAGAGCAAGTGTGAGATGTTTTTACCAACTGCACAACTCCACACCCTGGGAAAACCAAATGTAGGACATTAGCACCCCTACCTGATGTCTAGCACGGTGGTGGTTTGGACCTTCTTAACTTTCACAGGACCTGGACACCTTGTAGCCACTGAGTCAACCGTAAACTTCACTGTACACCAAAGTACTTCAGAGTGAAACGCACAGCTATCTTTCCAGCAACTAAATTTTGGCTGAAGTTGGGTAATGCAAGAGTACATTGATCCCAAGCACACGAGCAAAAGTGAGGCAAAGCAGTTTTAAGTTGATAGGGTCTTCCTGTGGACATTGATATTAAGTTGATTATAAAACTGTCCGAAATGTATTCTTGTTTGGACTTTGGGTCTGTCACTCTCTCGTTATAGCTTCTGTCATTACATTAATCTCTGTCATGATATTCACTTATAGCTTTGCAAATACCTGCAAATGCCAAACAACTGAAGCAAGAAGAGTGGTGCAAAATATCTCTATAATGGTGTGAGAGATGAGCCAAACATACATAAAACAGTTACTTCTAGATATTGCTGCTCAAAAAGGGGTTTTGTAACGTGCTTCCACTTAGTTTTGCAGACAATGCTTCTGAACTTTCACTTAGATTTCAGTGGATAAATGCTAAAACGGTATACGTCATGAGTTATTGTTAATTTGTTTGTATTCACCTCATTTTAAGACCTCATCAGGATCATATTTTTTAACTGGACTTTTTCTTGGATCCTGAAGGTGTTCCACGGTCCACCACATCCTCAGCTGTTCTGGGTGGAAGGTGAAACATCTTCATGAGCCAAGAAAAAGAGGTCACAACAGCCTAGATGACTGAGGATCTACACCAGCATATTTAGGTGAAATTATTCCGTTTTTCTGTATTTCAGGCTGTTCCCAGTCAGCTGCTATGTGGGAGCTGTCAGCAGAGAGTTCTGGAAGCTGTGGGGAAAATGATCCATGTGATAGAGGAACGAATGAGTCCTGCTGATTTGCCAGCTGCTTACACAGGAAGAAACATCCTTCGTGTTATAGGTGCTGGCCAACCATCGTTTCAGACATGAAGCAGTCACTTGGTGCTGAAGATGTGAAATTTACCAGCTGTTCTCTGTTTCTTTCCTCAGGTAGTGCCCTGGCTGGTGTATCTGAGTCAGCTGATGCTTCTGGTTCTCACTCTGTCTACACAAACACTCTACAGGAAGCTTCAGCAGTTACTGCATCAGCTCTGGGCTATGCTGGAGCGCTAATGCGTACCCTAATGTATTCACGTGTTCAGGGGCAGCCACCCCTTTTGCTTTCCAGTAATTACATCAGTACAGTTGGTTTTCTTGGAGACCCTTCTGACCTCCTCTGCACTCAAAAGTCAAACTGGTCCCATGAAGATCAGATCACTCCCACACAGTTTGCTGAAAGATCTAAGAGCAGTCACCCATGTCAGTTTCTTATCCCCACCCCCTTTAGTGCTCACCTGAAGAGTCAGACATCTGAGGTGATCCAGGTGTTGTTGAATATGGATAGAGTTTTAAAGTTCAACCCTCTGTTGACTACAAGCAACCCTCCTATCTCAACCACTGTGGTTGCCATGGAGCTCAATACTCCTCAACGTCAGCTCATACCCATCCAGGACTTGGACCCTGAACAAGCCATACAAGTCACCCTGCCTAACAAGTACCCTTTGGCCCAGAAGAATGGAGGGGGGGATGGGAATGAGGGAGTAAGTGAAGCTAAGAATGAGGCATGTCTGAGTGTAACTCTCCCCAAGGAAGGACAACTGAACTTCATTGTAAAAGCTCTGGATGGTCTGGATGAAAATGCAGGTTTATATATCTCCTTCAACTTCAGTCTGGCTCCAGGTACAGTGGCTTTTCAGTGTTTTTTTTATTTTTTATTAATACTTATATATTTATAATTACTGTTATTACTGTGAATTGATACAAGTTTTACTGCTACGCGAAGCTCAGTACACCAGCACTAACCTGTTAGCTATCTGGTAAGCTAACGGGTAGCGGGTACCTGATTTAAACTTATGCGTCAAATCAACAGAATACCTACAGCAAAGGTTTGAACACTCCAGCGTGCACATCTCCCCAAATGTAATTGCGTGATTGGTCCGCTCGGTAGATTTGTTCTTCTTTGTTTTTCTTGTTGCTTGTTTTCAAGATGTGTAGAATGATACCATAATGGCTACAAAAATGACTGTTGCTCAATACTTATTAGCGTAAAGTAATGTAAGAAATGTTTTATTAGCGCCATTGCTCCAACTCTAAGTTATATAAAGGTTGTAAACAAAAGGAAGCTCAGCACTTGAAGCTACAGTACTGCAGAAAAGATTCTGCACTGCCATCTTGTGGTTATTGGTGTAATTACAGAGTGACGCAAACAGCAGCACATAAGTACAAACGCCAAAGACAGTGTAGAGCCCCTTAGTCGCCTACATGCGTAGCTGCTAAGCAGAGGCATGAATCAGATTTAAAACACATGCTTTTATTGTTTCAACATCATCAGAGTCCTCACCTTTGTTTTCAGTGGCAGCTGTTGTTTTTACCCTCAATACCCAAAGATACTTACACCAAACAGCAAGTTAGCATCAAAATCTATCAGAAAGCCTCTGCACAGAACCACGCATGCATCTAAATCAACATTGTTGCTTTAGAAGCATCCCAATCTATTTACGACAAGTCTTCTATAGGCACTTAAGAAACCCAGAGCTTGACCCCTGAGCACATGGCAACGCCATCAGTGGCAAGAAAAAAACTCCCTCATGGGAAGAAACCTTGAGCAGAACCCGGCTGTTAGGGGGACCCTCCTGCCAAAGGCCAGCCAGGTAAGAAGGAGATGAGCAGAATTAGGACAGAGGGAAGGAAGAACAGAGGAGATGTACAATAAGGGAAGCAAGATTTCCTATTTGAACACTTTTTAAGTTTTCATACAGCAGGGAGCAGTTGTGTTATTTCTGTACAGCAAATGATCTACATTAGCTTGTCAAGCCAAAAGTTGTCAGCCAACTCTTGTGTTTTCATAATTATAATCCTAAGTAGCAACATTTCCTTTCAATAGAGGTCTTAGTCTCCACGTAGAAAATCTAAATCCAATATCTGCTCTCTTTTGCAGTTGCTACCAGCTCCTAAGGGAATCATCTGGCTCTTAGGCTGCTAAATGTACCGCTATGTTTAATAGCTAGCCTTTAAGTTTTTTTATCAGACAAAAAAAAGATGTGTTGTCAGCTGCTGGAAGTAGTACGCTGGACTTAAGTTTGGCACCTCTACTGAAAACAAGTTGCAGCTTTGGCAATTAGCTAATTACTACTGTGCAAACAGCTAAAACAGCTAACAGAGAGCTATTTGCTGTTTAAGATAGCGCTAGTGTGTGTGGCCGGCTGTCTGTCTCTGCCAGTACTGTGTGTATTTTTACTGTTTTTATCGTCTCTTGCTTTGAATGCCAACTGTCTTCTGGTGTACAAGTGTCAAGCACTGCTGGATCTTCGTATCTTTACCAAAGATGTAGTAAGGTTAGATTATGGTGGACGTGGATCTGTGCCCCCACTCCTGGCCAGGATCCCAGCTTACCTTTGCCCCACTTGGGCTCCACCTGTTCGGCGTAAGCGCTTCCGCCGCCGGGGTAAACGCAGCGGTCGGCTGGTGAGACTGAAGGATTGCCTGAAGGGTTCTTCCTCCCAGCGGACATCTGGACGTGGAGGAGGAATTGCCACTGTCTATAAAAGCCACTGTAAATGTATCGCTTTCATCCTCATTCACCAGCTTTGAACTAAGTTTATTTGAGCTGGGTCGCTCTCACACTGTTTTGTGCGCTCTGGTCTATCGACCACCAAAGAACAATAAGGACTTTTTAAACAACTTCTCTGATTTCCTGGGTGAAATTATGCCAAAATATGACCGTGTCCTTATTGTTGGTGATTTTAATATTCATGCGTGTTGTGCTGATAAGCTAATGGCAAAGGACTTTTTAAGTCTCATTGACTCTTTTAATCTTGTGCATTTTGTGTCTGGACCAACACAAGATCGCGGACACATGCTCGACTTAGTCTTATCTCATGGTTTACCTGTTCTTAACCTAGAGATTTGTCCTGCTGTATTTTCTGACCATATACCTGTGTTATTCCAGGTTTCTCTTGCTTGTAATACAGTCAAACTTCCCTCTGCTGCTCGACGCAGTTGCATCATCAACCCTCCACTGCTGCTCAGTTTTCAGCCACTTTCAGTCCAAACTCAGTCATTCCTGAGTCTGTGTGCAGCACAGAGGAGTTGAGCTCTTGGTTTCACTCCACCTGCCAGTCTGTATTTGACACTGTGGCTCCACTAAAAAAGAGGCAGCCTAAGAGCAAATCTGAGTCCTGTTTAAATGACAATACTCGTGCTGTCAGACGTGAGCACCGCAAAGCTGAGCGCAAGTGGAAACGGGACAAACTGCAGGTGTCTTTTGAAATGCTCAGGGACCGCTGGCGTCAATATCAGACAACTGTGAAAAATGCTAAAAGAGAACATTAACGGAATATTATTGTGTCTAATTGTCACAAGCCTCGTGTTTTATTTAAAACAATTAATTTAGATCTTAATGCCCAGCAAACTGCCTGTAAAGAGACGTCATTTGCAACTTTTTCATTCACAAAGTCTCTTGTGCTGGGGCCCTCATCTGCTTGTGACCCCTCAGTTTCTGTCACCTGCTCGGCTGTCTTCCACCAGTTCCAGCCTGTGACTCCAGCCTGTTTGGAGCCCCTTTTTCTAACAGATTATAATATTCTCGAGGTTTTCCAATCCGGTTTTAAATCTTTGCATCGCACTGAATCAGCTCTTTTAAGGGTTTTTAACAATATCTTTTTAGCCACAGACTCTGGTGACTCTGTTATTCTTTTGCTTTTAGATTTAACCGCTGCATTCGATACAGTG
>JBAMYA010115751.1:0-18820 GCA_037176975.1 Arrhamphus sclerolepis
GTGGGTCTTGTCATAATTACTGATTGCAGTTACCCAAACATGGATATATACTGCACATAAACTCTGTCTACACAGCAGCTACACTACTATTGTGTTCCTGTATAAATTCTTCATAAAAACACAAGCTTTGATCTAAACACTTCCAAAAAAAACTTGAGATGGATCCTCCATTAAATAAAAAAAAATAGTAGGCATTGCGTTTTATTTAATTAACAATTTAATATTTTACATTTATGTACCACACTATTGTTTAAATATATAATCAAATCTGTTATCTACACACACAGCTGAACTATGCAGTGCTTTCAATCATTTAGATAATAGTCAAGTTCATTAAATCTAGAAGAGATTGCTTTAAGTTGTTTTTAAACTAACATCGCCCTCTACTGGATATGTAAAGAGCATCACAAACACGCCTGCATATAGAATAATCTCCAACTCTGTGGCAACGACAGACTCAATGAGCTGAGAGAGGAAACAGTTGGACTTGTGTTCAACAACAGGAGGGACAATTACAGAATTCATGTTATCTACCATGTAAATAATTTAACCATTTTATAAAGCAAGCCTAGTTCAAAACCAAGATGGTTATTTCACAATATACATAAAAATGTAATAATTCAAATCTGCTTATCAAGAAATAAACATTCTTATTGCCATTTCAGACATATTCTGAAGTGTCACAATTACAATATTTTTCCAATAACAATAGCATGTGTTATAATATTTCACATTGTATTACTTTAACAATTTGATGACAAAGTAATATCAAAGCCAAAGGGAATCGCTTTACATAACTACACAATTCCTTCATCTGACTCCTGATCCACAGCAACAGAAAACCTCCAGTTATTCATTTATTTATTTATTTTTTCAAAACATTCTGTATGATGACCCATGGTATTGTCTTTTCTGATGCTACACTAAGAATCCTTTTCTACAAATCTAATTTGTACACATATGAAATACTGACTGATTTAGAGACTCTAGAGCATTGTGCTCTGTCGCTCTGGGGAGATATCACATCATAGCACAAAGCATGGTGGGTGATGAGACCCCTTCACAATCAGACATTTGTTATAGTGCAACAATTGCAAGCAGTAAGTCTCAGTGTAGAATGGAAATGTCACTTGACAACATTTGCTTAGAATAACTGCATAAAAAATATAATGCATGAATGAATGCATGGAAAAATCCAGAAACATGAAAACTGTGTGGTCAAGGACATGTATTAAATATTTTTCATGTAAAATCTTTTTTTTTTTTAACCCAAGAAAAAGATTTGTAAAAGTAACATTGTGAATTTGTCAAAGGTAATGTGGGAATTTCATATAGGTATTGTATATGAGCAGCACTGGTTATCTAACAAAACATCTTAAAAAGCAAGAACAAAAATAACCCTGGTACATTAGAGAGAAACCAGAGTACAGCCTTAAAATAATGCAGCCATCCAACAATGTTGAAAACTTTGACATAAGTGTCAGCTCTGATGTTTGTTTAAATTCCTGGTAAATTTGTAATCATCACCTAAAATACTTGTTCATATTGTCAGTTTAAGGTGACCAAAGTAAGTAAATGGAAGTTGAATTTCCTGCTTTGCTATCTATCAAAAAATAATCAAAATAATTTTCAGTAACAGAAATACACTTTTAGAGAGACATTAATGGCCTTGGTCTCATCATTATAGCACATAGATTCAGAAATATAGGAATAGTAAAACAACATGAAAGTCAGCAGCAACATTTCACACTGAAACAACTGACAAACCTGCTTGGAAAACCACAGTGTTCTTCCTGCATCCCGACAAGAGCTGAATGTTTCGAAGTAAACCTTTGGCTGTGAGATGCACATGGATATTTGACAAGGAAAATTTTGGAGACCATAACATCTCTCAAAAATAATGTGAAAACAGCAGTGTTTTCTGCCAAAAATGACTGGGGGTGGGGTTGGGGGAATTTAAAAAAAATAAATGAAAAAAATAAAAAAAAAATCAAAAACTGGTGTCCTAGCATAAATTTTTCATGATGACCATGAACCACAGAGATAGGTGATAAATGCAACTTGGTGCCTCTGTGCTTCACCTAATGGCAATTCCAGTATTCCAGTGAAGATTAGAAAAAAAGGGTAACCAGTTACGCATGGCAGGTTTCCCCAACACAAATCAGCTATGGACACCAGAATATGCAGAGAAGGTCAAAGACTGGCCAGTAGTTTATGGCACAGCCTGAGGGATTTGACAGACAAGGATCAGTAAAAAAATATTTTGGGGGAGAAAAAAAAAAAATCCTTTAATCCTCTCGGTAAAGCCAGGCTTCAGTAACTTGCCAAACATGAGTCCCTCCCAGCAGCCAAAACAGCATCTCTGAGTTTCAGGGCAGTGTTGTAGGAGAGCCAGGATGCAAAACAAGAGAGCCGGGGGTGGGGTGGTACGGGAGGGCTAAACAGCATAACTGCAGCCAATGGGAATTTAATCTAGCGTCCAAAGTCGTCCTCATTTATTTTATGTCCTTCTGTGACCAGCAGAGGGATGGCAACAGGATACTCAGGATTTCATCTTGAAAACAGCATGGAGATTCGACTTTCTAAACTTTTCTTTTCAAAGAAAATCTTACTTGCGTACAATATCATTTCTGCAAGCTTGACTGGACTAATGGAATAAAAGAAAATATGAACACAGAATTGGGAGCAAAACTCATGTTGGATTACATTTTAACAACACAGACCAAGAAAACGCTTACCAGGTCCAGTTAAAGTTGGTTGATGAAATCGTTTAGAAGTATTTGTTTTCAGAGGGCTGACTGTAGAACCTGCTCCTTTATTTGTGGAAGAAGCAAACTTGGAAGACGTGGTCAAAGCTGGGAAAAGCAGAAGATCCAGTTGATAGAACAAGCTGAAGGTAACCTGACAGTTTAAGTTCATTTGAAATATTGGTTGGGCAAAGTAAAGCTCAATTAATTTACATCTATATTCCAACAAAATTCAAACATTGTGATGCAGCACAAGATGTAAACCTTCAGGTTCAGGGTGCTAAGAATGATTAAGTAAGATTTACACAAGACTGAAAAATAAAAGGAAATATCAAGTATAATCTGTTAAGAGTCATTTCCTACTTTGTCCATTGCTTTTCCCAGGTGTTGAGGTAAGTCTTGTTTTCAGTGCAATAGATTTAATTAGGGTTGGTTTATGTGTAGTTCCTCCAGAAGCTGTTGAATAAATAAAACCATGAATTCAAGATTACTTCATATAAAAATAATTGAAATTCACTGATCACCAAAAGGGGGGCTGCTTTTAATACAACACAACACTGCTGTTGCCTGTGCAGACCTCTTACGGTAGTTCATGTTGTAAAGAAAAAAAAAAACGCAATGAAGATAGATTAAATATAAACATTTCAATAGAAAACCAGTTTCAAAACGTGTCAACCTTACCATGACGACAAGCTGTAACAGGGTAAAATTAAGCAAACAATACATTTAGAATGTCTGACAAAACGTTATGTCCTACTAACTTGGAAAGATTTGATCACTTAAAAAAAAAATTAAGACTTCATTATGGAAGAGTTGAGTCATTTTCCAGTCCCACTTACTTCTTGAATGTCTTCTACCTTTTCCATTAAATGCAGCCAATAAAGGGATTATACAGAAACGATAAGATCCGATAAGTAGACATGTCAACAGTGTGACATCAAAATGGGATGCTGCACTGTCTTTTATAGCCAAACAAGAGTCATTGAAAATCTGAGCTGTGGTCTCAGTCCAAGGGCAGCTTATTAGTCCAGTGTTGCCAGCCATTGGGTTTTATCAAGAGTAAAAAAAGAAAATTAAAAGAAAAATGTGAACTGCTCTTTTAAAACCACCCAAGACGACGACAGTTGTAGCGTGTATGCTCTTACTCCTTCAGGCAATACTGTGCATTAAGTAGAGTGGAACAGAACCCATTGCCATGACAACAGGAGGTAAGGGGAGGGTTCCCCGTTAGGAAAATTGGTCCGCTTATCCAATCACAGCCAGCAGTGCTGTTGATTCTGGGTGGAGAGGCTACTGTATGGAAGCACTCTTCATTATAACACACCAGTAAGCACCAAGGTCTCACTTGAACCATTTAACATGCGACTGCAATACAGATGTGTGGCTAATACTGCCCTGGAATTCAGCTCACTCAGATTTTGAACAGAATTTAAAGTTTGTATTAGATTTCATGAATCTTAACAATAACAAATTTAAGAAACGACATATCAAAAATGCATAACCCCTTTATGTCAGCAGAGAGGGGAGACTAAAGTCAACAAAAGATTTGCCCAGGGAAGGATTTCTGTTCAAGCCAAAGTCTAAAGTAGGTCAACGTTTAAACAGTGACCCCTACCTCTATCAGACTAAATATGTCCCTACAAATCTTAATAGTGTGCATACAGCTGAATTTGCACCTTAAATTACACCCAACACTGACTAAATGTGATTTTTTTTTCTTTTTTTAAATCAATGCAAAATTCCGTTGATGCTCACCTGGTGTACTCTGATGAGCACCTTGACCCTGCTCATTGGAAATGGTATGCTCATTAAGGCCCTTGGATAATCCTATAGTTTTGCGTGGTAGTCTATAAGCAGGAGTAAGGGGAGGGCCCATCACAACAGAAGGGCGTTTTGTAGTCCGAGGTGCCCGGTACCCATTTGGTTGGGAGTTACTGCCAAGGGATGGCTCCTCTGTTCCCTGTGTTTTCCGACTTCCTGGGAAAACAGTAAGTTTAGCAACATAAATCTCTTCATTCTTTACACTTAACACTCTTCATAGGTCAGGGCTCCAGACTAACTTTTTTTTGTTACTAGGGGTACAGTGGCCTGTAATTTAAAATTTTAGGGGTGCACAAGTTAAAATGACAGGCAAATATTCACATTTCTACTTATTCCAGTGTTACTAATACATAATCTCAAAATCAGACGCTACCATGAGCTCTTAAATTCAGTGATACATTTTACTGTGAACCACGGCATCAACATAAACACAATCAACCACTAGATTATTAAAATATTAGTGCTGGGCAATGACAATTTTTTTTTGCGATTAATCACAGAAAATGGAGACAGGTGTTGCAAAATTCAATAATTCAAAAGTAGTAATTACAATACATAAAACTGTAATGGACACTGTAGGAGAGATGAATAACATTGTGGAAGAGACAAAATGTGATTAAACAGAACTAGAAATTAACTTTCTTCTGTTGATTAAAAAAACATCACTTTGTCTTGTTCCACATTACATAGATCAATTCTGTCCTGTAATATTAAATGTTATTTAACTAAGAGACAGTTATATGGAATGGAATTGCTAGCTCTATGTCCAACCCTCCTCCTTTATCCAGGCTTGGGACCAAACTGACCCAAAACAGACACTTTAGCAATTGGCAAAATTATTAGTCTCTGCTCTGATTGTAGCTGTGAGTGTCACTGCTGTGACACAGCAACACCCGCTGCTCATGCGTCAGCAAAAGACAACCAGTGAGGTTGTCAAGTCTATGGAGATGGATGCAGACACTGCATGTTCCGTGTATGTGTAAATGCACTGTAAGTGCAGAACGTCAGTCTACAAAACACCAGAAAAATCTACAATGACACCTGAAAAAAAGTCATGAGATTTGTCACTGGTCACTTTTGACCATAAAAAAAATTTACCAAGAGGGTATGGAAAGTCAGATTTAGCAAGAACGTCACCAAGTTGGCAACACTACTCCAGTGACAGGAAAATCTATCCAACTTTTCTTATATCAAATGTCCATATTAAAACTTACCTTTCTCCATTTTTCCATCCTCACCAGTTCTTTTCTGTGAACCATGGTTGTCATGGTTGTGTTCAGATTGTGAGGAGGAATGGACTTTCAAGTAAAAGAAAAAGAAAAAAAAAAAAAAAAAAGTGCATTAACACACTTTAAAATAATGGTCAGCATTAACGCACCCCGCCCTAGAAAAATATGCATTCAAAAATGATGCCTTCTAAATGTTTCTGGGAGGTGAACAGGTTGCGGCACATTTTATGTTCTGCATTAGCATTATGTTTTACCAGCATGTCAGCTGGGAATATGGAGGAAGAACTGGTTAATTGTTCGCTTAGCCATGGTACTATACTACCGTTCATTAATTCGCCACTATTAACCTATCTGCGTTTTTCCACTGTCTGGGAAAGGACCCTGCCCCTCTCACTCATCATGCTGCACGTGTTTGGCCAATGTTAGCAAGGGAATGGAAGCTGTCAGCAGCCATCGATATTCTATGATGCTTACAGCTTCCATTCCCTCTCTAACATTGGTCAGCCACCTGCTCAGGGTTCCCACTTTTTCCTTTTGCCTAATGGGGACTGAAAAGTCACCAACTCAAGCACTGGGTTACAGAACTGTTTGAAGCAGAAATGCAAATTTGATTGTCTGGTAGCATCATGTGGGGCGCTGCACCAGCTAGAAGAAGAGTAGCACTGTGCTTCAACTTTTGTGTTAATTAATATTGCCCAGCAGATCAGGTGACAACAGACATGCATGCACAGAACTTTTTACCTGTTTACATTCATTCACAAGGCAGTGGGAGGATAAATAATTTTCCAGGATAACGTAACTGTTTCCAGGACAATTTCTCATTTTCCATGTTTTCCAGGACATGTGGGAACACTGCTGTTGCCTTAGACTCCAGAATATTTGCCCCTTCCACTTAAAAAAAGAAAATGTAGGCTACTAATTGGACGCGAGTGTGGAATTCACTCACACACTGCCTGAAATTTATTTAGCTGCACATGTTGTGGTGTAATTATGTAAAACTATACACTTGTTTTAAATTTATAATCCTTAGTTTTAGGGTGTGATTTTAAACTTGTATTCCTTGGAACCTAGTGTGTGAAAAACATGAGTGTTAATGTATGACATTTAGAATGTGTGCTTCTCTCTCAAAAGTCCTGCAGCTAAACACTGCGTGTGAGTGAGTGAGTGAGTGTATGTGAGAAGTGTACCTGCATGTGATTAGTGTGCCTCATGTCAGGATAAGTGTTGGCACACCTGACACCATTATCTCTGGCTGAACATCAAATGTTGGAGCTGATGGTTATTTGGACGCCATTAGAACTGAACTTGAGAAAGGGGCTGAGCGGTGCCAGTCCCTGGCAGGAGGGTTTGCCATGCAAGTGGTACTAATAAGAGTTGCCTGCCACATCAGTGTATAAAAACTGCTGTATTGACATAGTTCAGTTCTTTCTGCAGAAACAACTCGGGCTTTGGACCCTGTGATGGAATAAAGCTCTTTTTGGACCCAGGATTTTCTTTGCCTCCTGTGGTTGTTTGACTTTGTGTGCTATTATTTTTGAAGCAGTTTTGTAAACTTACAAATTTTAAAAGCACCAAAGGACTTAGATTTATAAAATATGATGAGAGATTTCAGGCCAAGGACCAGATTCATCATCTACTGGCCCAGAGCTTGGTCTTCAAACCAGCCTGAATTTCCCCCACATCAGCCCCCATCAGATTACTTTGAGGTAGGTTTTGTTTTCAATTTTTTCCAGGCCCTTACATCCTGATCTGTCACATTTTTTATATTCTCTGATGTACTTCTCGCTGGGGGAAACCAATGGGAAGGTTCTGAAAAAGGCAAAATGGAGTCGTCAGTTTCATAATTGGACTACTCTAGCATTTTTAACCTTGGATGGTAAAGATATAAATCTCTCCGTTAGTCCAAGCGGTTTACTGTCCGGGGAGTGGGGATGAAGGTGAGACCTTCTGCAGGACCTCCTCCTGCAATGATGTCAGCTTATAGGATGATAAATTCATATTACTCTGGTTATGGACTATATTCTCATCCTTTTTTAACAGTTTAACTGGACTAACCAAAAGTATAGAATTTTTTGGGCTGTTGTCTTAGTCCATTGAATAGGATCATGTGGTTCAGTTTGAAACAAAAGTTTATTGATCTCAGGCAGATACTAACATCTCTGAAGTTTGGTGGAATCTAAATTTTCTATCCGTCGCTGTTCGTCTACAGATAATCTTACTGAGTAGTGAATAAGTGGTACATAAACTGAGGGAAAGTTACTTCACGTTTGTTGTAACTGCTTCCAGGTAGTTGTTTCAGTTTGAGTTTTGAGACAGTTGTTTCGGCCTGGAGACCTAACCTTTTCTGTTTTAGCAGCTGGGAAGGTTTTTCCTAGAACTTCTCTGACATGGTTAAAAGTGTGCCCCTAGAAAACTATCCACCTGAATTCATGGGTCTACAAGTGAAGGTATCCTGGCTAAATTGGAGTCTCCTAAGAAAACAACAGGCTTTTGGATCCTCCAGGTCACAATCTTTTGATCTGTTTTGGGATGAATGGTAGGCTCCAGATGTGTGTCCAGGCTAGTCAACTCAGAAATGTGAGCAAAGGTCTTTGGGAGGAGTTCAGATAGGGTTCCAGATAGTATTTCCTTTTGAGATTGAGATGGATTATTAAAATCCTAAAATCCTCAATCCTCCTCTCATCAGCTCACCACCCTCCTCCATTTCACCAACCTGAGAGGAAATAGCCTGAACCACATCAGATTTGGAGGTATCCTGCATAGACGAAGGAAGAACACAAACATCACCAACTTCTTGAATGATTACATTGTTGTATTTTATCACACTCTCAGTTCTATCCGGCTGGATTTTCCTTTAACGGACTGTCATCCAGTCTGGCAGAGGTGCCCCTACTGCAGGCAAACTGTCTAGAGGAGGAGTTGTTAAATCCCTGATTTCTTCCGGTGCAATTTCCTGAACCACCTCCACCAGTAAGGTGGGTTTACCGGTTTCTGGAGGATTATTTGCCAGAAGAATCAAGGTAGACGGTGAAGAGTGGATTTTCTTCTGTCCGATTGTTAGAAGTGGATTTGCAATGATCTGTCAGATACTGGTTTTGGTTCCAAGTCTGTCTGAATGGCAGCTAGCGGGGGTGCAGGTGAAGAAACTACTTGGGCAAATGATAATTACCAACAGATATTATTTAAAAGATATATTTTGAAATACGAATGCTTCATATACTGATCTTGTTTACTAAAAGGGGATAAGCTCCAATAATTCAGACATATGAGACAAATTTGGATAGTGATTAACAGACGCACTGAACAATCACCTTTGGTGCTTGATTCCAGGTTGATTATTAATTTAACTTGACTTGTAAATAAGTGAAAATATCACCTGTGGAAACTTATTTAACCGACAGATATTTGTTTGCCAGCTCGGTCTCTCCACGGCCGCCAGCGTCGTCTCATCCACACAGCAGCTCCAGCAGGAGGGCTGTCACATGCAGGGGCGTAGCTGAGAGGCCAAAGATTATCTTTACAGTTAAAAAAAAAAAAAATCTAATTAATCCCTTATTTCAATGCATTGGGGAGCTTTTGAGCATAGTAGTGATTATTTTTATAATATATTTTTGAGAACATTAAAATTAGGAGCCCCCCTCCCCCCCTCGCCGTGGTGTCGTCTACAAACTTGATGATGGTGTTACATCTGTGCACTGGTCTGCAGTCATGGGTGAAGAGGAAGTAGAGGTAAGGACTCAGCCTTGTGGCACACTGGTGTTGAGTGCGACAGTGGTGGAGCAGGTGTGACCTGACCTCACTTGCCTTTGGTCAGAAAGTCCATGATCCAGTTGCAGAGGGAGGTGCTGGTGCCCAGGTCTTCATGTCTGGTGATTAACTTGGAGGAGATGACACTGTGAATGTGCTGAAGTCAGCCAACAGTAGTCATGCGTATGTGGTGTCATTGTCCAGGTGAGTGAGTACAGAATGCAGTGATGGAGCATCACCTGTGCTTTTATTTCTGCAGTAGGCAAACTGGTGTGGGTCCAATATGGGCGGGAGGGTGTTCTTCAGGTGTGGCAGGACCAGTCGCTTGAAGCACTTCATGATGATGGCTGGGAGTGCTACAGGGCAGTAGCCACTGAGACACTGGTATGATGGATGGAATTTTAAAGCATTTTATAAACTGTATCAAAAAAGATGGGGGAATATATGGTTCTGGTTGCCATATTAAAGCATTTGAGGTGATTTTTGTTGAGCAGCCTTTCATTTTCTGCACTGCTTTATGTGTTTTTCCTTCTCCAGTCAACATTTAAATCAAATTATGCAGTTCTTCTGAACAATGTCTGGGACAACCCATTTCACTTTGATTTTCAGAAAGATCATCACAAATAACATTTGCTGCCTTTGTTCACAAGTAAGGGACACCTGTTTGACACTTTTTTCTCAGAAAGAACGACCTCACTAATTGAACTCCTTGAACATCTGGAAAGTTCTGTGAGGTAATTTGATAAATGTTTCATGTTTGATTTGGAGTAGATTATGCAGTGTTCCCAATGCATTTACATGTATGGAAATAGAAAATTACAATGATTTTTGATCTTCATTCACTTTTTTGAACACACTATTATTTTGAACACTGTATGTTAACTCTGTACCATGCACCTGCGTATACATGCATGAGCACACAGAGCTCAGTTTGTTAACATGAAACATCAGCAGATCCTTCTCACAATGTAAAGCTTATTTGTGCCAGTCTATTTTATTATCCTCTAAGGAAATGTCATTTTCTTTAAACAACTGTCTATAACTACATACTGCATATATATTAATGACTGATCAAGATCAAAGTGCATTTTGATCTTGCTGTAGATTTTATTGTTTGTGCATAGTTGTGACTTTGAATGTGTCCTTCACCAGCCTTCTCTGACAGTCTTAACATATTTTATTAAAACTTGATTATAAAACCATGAGTCTGTCAGAGAGGACTAAAATCAATGATAGTGAAACATGAAAGGACGGGACAAAGAGACAAAACAGTAATGGTGCAGTGCAAGGAGCATGGTGATTCCTGCAGTGTTTGTGTGGTGTGGACAAGAGTTTTTGTTTTTATTTCATATTCATTTCAATCAATACTTTTATTAGGTGTTATCTAGTTCCCTACTATGGGCAATAACAGTCAAAAGTAGCATACATCCTGGTTGTCTCTTAAAACTGGGTATTGCACCTTACAATCTGTACCTATAGAGGGACCCCCTGAGCTTAAAATGGCTAAGGTTCCTATGTGAGGTAACTTTAAAGACCTCAGTCAGTTATTATTCCAACAGAGTACAGGTCTATTTCTTGTTCCTACAGTAAAGAAAAAGGAAAAAAAAAAAGCCTTGAGTTATCAGGTACCTCTGTCGTGAAGAATGATCCCAGCTAGCATTCTGGAACGTGAACGCCCTCTGCCTTTTAGGTAGTCAAACTGTATCTTTAGGAATGGAATAATTATATTATTTCTATGTGCATTGCCAG
The DNA here is from genome assembly GCA_037176975.1 of Arrhamphus sclerolepis. Classification (NCBI taxonomy): domain Eukaryota; kingdom Metazoa; phylum Chordata; class Actinopteri; order Beloniformes; family Hemiramphidae; genus Arrhamphus; species Arrhamphus sclerolepis. The sequence continues at coordinate 11,294 of JBAMYA010115751.1, forward strand.
AAATGTAAATAAACCTGTCTGAAGAAAAATAAAAACTCAATAATTAAAAGTTGAAAGTATATTTACTCAATAGTATAAAAGATGTGACAGCAGATATTTGGATGAATTGCAGTTGTAACAGAATCTTTTAAAAAGAGCTTATCAGTGTTCTTATTAGCTGATGGTGTGGTTTTAATGACGTTCTCCTATTGGGCCATGTTAAATCTTAAAAATAAATAAAAACCACCTGTGTCCTGACATGAATGGCGGTTAACTGCAAATCATAGAAAAAAGACATTGACAAACTCAGTTGTTTATACATTCACCTGTTTCTACATTGTGCAGTCTTTGGATGCTGAATGGACGTTCTTAAAACATAACTTGAGCATATGATAGCTATGCTTATACAAAGGAGTATTTAATTATTTAATTGTAGAATGACTTCAAGGCTTCCTCTCTGACACTGAAATGAAGAAAAAAAAAACAGTGAAAAAATAAATAACACTAAATAAAACCAAACTGTAATGCAGTGAACAATCATCAGACCCTAAACTTTAGGGGTAAAGCGGAAACCACAATGACAGAGTGCCGAGGTGATAAACATCTGCTGCTGTGCAACATCCACATGACTTGCAATGAGCTCCATTTATACAACAACATGTTGTGAATCATGCAGATATCAGAGACCTTTTTTTAATAAAAGAAAAACAAGTTGTGCATGTTTTGTCCAATTATATGTAAGCTAAAATAACCAAGTTAATGTGTTACTAAATCTAATCACCGAAGTGATTAATCTTCACAAAAATATCACATTTTACCTGAGCTCAAACCTGCACAACAGCAGTTTCTGTTTTGCATCTTTATACCATTTTTAGGTGGCCTGTCTTTATAAGAAATGAGGTATAAAAAAATTTTTAAAAAAAGACCATTAAACTTTTTGTCATCATACAGACTGGAAATACAAATTGAGACCATAATTGTCATCTTCATGCATGGTATTTATATATTGCATAGTTTAAAAAGTAGGACTATAATAGCAAGAAATCTTGCACTGTGTTGTCATTAACCACTGAGAAGATCCACATGGCATTGTCAATACTCGGTAAACTTGAAGTTTAGCTGAGGTAATTCCTCCCAGGCTGGAAGATTTGCTGAGGCAGACTTGAGGCTCTAAGTAGTAGTTCCTTTTAAAGCATACAGTTGTGTTCTAAGATAAGACGGGGGGAACTACCAAATTAGCATACAATCTTCCAATATGTTGCAAGAGAATACGATAACGTCCTTAACGTCAAGAAAAAAATTATTATTCAGCCACTTTTTGGTCAAACCTGGGATTAAATTTTTTTTTAATTAACCTTTATTTAACCAGGTTACTCCCATTGAGATCAATGATCTCTTTTACAAAGTTACAAAATGTAAACGACTTCTTTAAACAATCAATGAATTACTCTATTAACTTTGTTTTTTTTATTATGGGCTAAAGGACTTTTTCCTTGTTGCTGACTTAACCAAGGGCACTTTAGGTTGTTCAGGGGGCAAAAAACTGCTGTTCCCAGGCACAAAACTCATTGATCCATCTATTTTTACCTGTAGGAGAAATTTAAATATATAAAAAAATGGACTTGACTTGGGGAAGAAAAAACATGAAAAAATAAAAGAAGAATTACCAGACTTTTGAAACCACAGTTCAGTTTACTTCTCTTGGTTATACTCTTAGGGTAAAACACACCCCACCATATCATCAGGTGTACTTTGATTTTCTCTGTAAATAGTTCATCACAAAACATGGCATGTATTGTGTTTGCATTAGCAATGAGGCAGATGGGTATGTAAAGAACAGCTCCTGCAGTTGTCAGTCCTCTGAGAAGGTAAGCCGGCTGGGTCCCTCGTTCTTCATCCAGCGGCGATATCGCTTCATCCTCGGATCAGTTGCCATTTTCACCTTCATCTCCTCGTCCTGCTCTTTTCTATAAACCTTACAGACCCATAAGGAATGATTATATCAATTTTCAAAGTCAACATTTTATTAAGTACTATTAATGTCTATTTTAACTTCTGGCTTTTACATTAAAACATATTAAAAATGCAATTTCCTCTGACAGCCTACAGACAAAGGACAAGAAACAGAACAGTCAGTCCAGGGAAAGCTGCTGGTGCCAGGAAAGTCCTCAGAGCATGTGCCAGTTAAGTTGTGCGTTTTCTGACATTTTCAACCTGTCCCTTCAGTCAGCTCTTGCCCTACGGTACCTAAAGTCCAGTCATCATCTCAAAAAACACACCGTTGACAGTTTGATTTATTATAGGCATTAACAACCATTATCATGAAGTGCTTTGAGAGACTAATATTAAAATGCCTCTTGCTCAGTCTCTCCCCAGCCTTCAACTAGCACCAGTTCACTGACAGACAAGGCAGATCAACTGAAGATGCTATTTCCATAGTGCTCCACTCAACACTTTGTCACTCAGAACACTGGAGGAGCTATACATGTTGATTGTGGATTATAGGTCTGCATAAAATACAATCAGTCCCAGAATTCTGATTAGCATACTGCATGAGCGTGGCCAGTCAACTCACACCTGTAATGGATTAAGGACCTTTTTCACAAATCGTATACCAGATCAGATGCCATCTCTCCTCCACAATCACCCTCAGCACAGACTCATCACAGGCCTGTGCGCTGAGTCCCACTCAGCACTCATGGTACACATGGTGCACACCTGCCCACCCTACAAACATCATAGTCAACTTTGCAGAGGAAACAACAGTTGTGGGGCTCATATGAGGAGGTCAGTCTGCTTACAGAGACGAAGTCCAGAGACTGATGGGAGTGCTGGTCTGACAATAATCTGGCCCTGAATACAAAAAACCCCCAAAAGAACTCATCCTAAACTTCAGAAAATGCAGGAATGCGCCTCCTCCTTTTTACACAGGTAATTAGAGCATGGAGTTGATGAAGGCTTGATGAAGTTTCTGGCACACCGTCACCTGGGCTCTCATTTACTAAACATCGCATATGATCTATACTAAAAGTGTACGTACACTCAAAAACCAAATTGTGTACGCCAAAAAAAAAATTCCTATTTATAAAACCCTACTACGCACACCAGCAAGCAATTTCCCTTCAAAGATCACAGCTGCACTTCAACATTTGTGTACAAGGCTCCGCCTCCTGTCCTGCCCTCTTTGCACTGACCTGCCCTGGTCAATGCAAAGCATCTCATCAATGTCAATGAGTATTTCAATGAGCCAGATGATCAGTGTTATCGGTCTACAATGGTAACCATGGAGACCACACAACTAAGCTCCACCCGCATGGAGTGTTTGGAGGCTAAAAGTGGCTTCAGACAGAGAATTAATTAATTATTGATTATGATGAACACATACCCGTCTGTTAATTCGCCAGGAACCCTAGAGTGGTTAACACCTGTATTTGAACAAGGATGGCATGGTTCCAGCGGGTCAGTCTCTCCAGTACTGGACCCAGTTGATCCTAGAGTAAAGCTCTAGGGAGTCTAATTCAGTATATTAACCAATCATCATCACAGGCCGGGTAATCTTGGTGATCTGTAAAAATGTGTTCCCTCCTATTTCTCCCATTTGTAAGGTCTCCCAGCAGTACCAGTGCATCCATGGTGCAGCATTATGCAGGAGAGTCACCACAGTATTAAAACGTTTACAACAATCAGTCTGATTGCCTCACACCTTATTACAATTTATGCGTTAATCCGTTGCACACATCATCCTGGTGATCATCGGGGAGAGGAAAGCGCCTAGAGATGATTTGTAAATAGGCGGTATATAAATAAATTGAATTGAATTAAATGTGAAGGAGAGAAAACTTTGATGAAATATTGTGTGGACTTTGATTTAAGGTTTTATTTATTTCCTTCTGGCTCACCAGTGCAAGCATATAATTAACATTGTGATTTTTACTGCTGATGCTAAATTCGATCTATGGTTAAAGTTTGATATGGAGGGAAAGTGAAAGTATGAAAGGAGTCATGATGCAGTGTAGCTTCAATTCCCCACCTCACCATCTGTGTCGCCAGTTTCCCCCTTTTACCAAATTCAGCGTATGCACAGGTCAGAGTTTGTGTGACGGACCGAACATTCTCACTTCAAGTTTGCTTTTTGTAGATCCCAACCTTTGTGTGGAAAGCGGTGTACGCAGGTTTCAAAGCCCATTTTGTGTGTCTGCAACGGTTGTAAATGAGACCCCAGGTCACCACAGCCACTGTAAGAAGGCTCAACAATGCCTGCATTTCCTCAGGCTGCTTAAGAGCTGCTGGTCTTATTCGATACCATTCTGCTGTGGAGAGCTTATTGTCAGAGTACGAGCCTCATGTGTATGCTGGCTGCTCTGCTGCAGACTGCAAAGCTCTGCAGAGAATAATTGGAAATGCCCAAAAGAATTAGCAGTCATGGACCTCAGCAGAGCCACTGCCATTATCAAGGCCATCATCTCTTTCAATTTCTTCCATCTGGGAAGCAGTACAAGTTCCACAAAATCTGGACAACCAGATTCACCACAATTTTTCAACAACAGCAGCGCGTAATATAACAGACTTAAATAACAACTTACTTAAATAATAATTAATTGACCTGATAGTATATCCTTATTCTGTCTCTCTTCAGTGCTTGGTATGCTTTTTTTCATCCACTGTTTAATGTATTTATCGTTAGGATAGTAAAAAATCTATCAAGCATGACATGTTAGTGGCGTTAACCGAAATAACATGAACCTAATATTGGTAGGGATTTAGAGCCAAAAGCTTGAAAGAATAATTAAATGTAATATATAAGATCTCTGGCCCCTGGTCCTCGGGGTACATTGTCCTGCATGTTTTAGATGTTTCCCTGCTCAAACACACCTGGCTCTAATTAGTGGGTCATTGACAGACTTGCATAGACCTTAAAGACAAGATGATAGCCATCCAATCAAATGTGACTGAGCAGGGAAACACCTAAAACATGCAGGACAATGTGCCCTGAGGACCACGGTTGAAGAACATTGAACTAGTAACAATCAAATTATGTTCTTCAGTCCCTCCAGGATCTTGCTGAGTTTTCCTTGAGTGACTTTTCTTGAAAAATATGCATATAAACCTTTACAAATTGCACCCCAATTTTTGTAAAAGGTTGCCACAAAATCAAGCATTTTTCAATTCAAAATTGAAAAATAGCAAATTAAGGAGACAAGATGAGAAACAAAAATGAGAGAATCTCCATTTTAACTTGTAACTGCCTTGAAAATCGCTGTCTCAAAACATGAAATGCATGTTTTTCAGAGAAAGTATTAAAAATGTGCAATTTCTTACAATAGCAAGAAGACACAAATGTCTCTTTCAACTTTAATTACATAAAACTAGCTCAGTCTAAGTAGAATATTGTTAAAGACAAAACCTCTTCAGCTATTGCTGCAATTTCTAAAAAAAACTGTGATGTTATTTGAAGGAGTTTCTTTGTTTAACAGAAGATGTGTAGAAAGTTTGAAGAAGAAAACAATACACAAAGATCTCATTTACATACACAGACAAAATAAATTCACCAAAACTAATTGTTTGTTTGAGCTCTGAGAGCCAAGAATCAACTATATTATGCGGTAAATTAGAAAAATTGCAACCCTCTCCATATATTACGGATTTCAGTTGAATTTGTGTTAATTATTGCAACTTCCTGGAGGAACTGGTATATCAGAACTGTTGCAACAGGAGGAAGAGTATGTCAATTTAAATGAATCAACGTCGCAAAGTTAGATTAAAGGTTCCATTAATTGGCTGAATACATTTATTCATTGAGGTCTGTAAGTAGGGCAGCTCGGTGGCTTGGTGGTTAGCACTGTTGCCTCACAGCAAGAAGGTTCCTGGAGTTGGCATGTTCTCCCCGTGCTTGCGTGGGTTCTCACCGGGTACTCCGGCTTCCTCCCACAGTCCAAAGACATGCTCCTTAGGTTAATTGGTGTTCATAAATGGTCCCTAGGTGTGAGTTTGAATAGTTGTATGTCTACATGTGGCCCTGCGTTGGTGTTTACATAAAGTTTTTAAACTTCACTTTATGTAGCCACAGGCTTAATGGACTGTATTTGTTTATAGTTAAGACACTTAAAGGTTGCAGTTGTGAGATAATTTGGTTAACAGCTCCTCGCTTTGAGTGTCAGCTGGTGAGCGAAGCCTTTCTTGAAACCTTCCAAGGTTGGAGAGACAGTCCTTTGTATCCTACAAGTTAAATGAGCTGCAATGAGGAAGTCTGAACCTCCAGAGTCCAGCAGAATGTGGGCTGACTTTTGTTAAAGCTGGAGGAGGATCCAAATGAGTCTGTGTAAAGTGTTATGAAATACTGTAGGTTTTCAGATTGGATACCGTTGCAGCTGAATATTTAAGTTGAGAAATTTACATATGAAGGAGGTGACAATAGAATTTGAGGTTCACTGCATGTGTATTTGACATGTTTTAACTATCCTTAATTAACTATGCAGGGAAAAAAAACACATTAACTTTATGGGACCTTTAATGATCATATTCCCCGTCAGAGGAGAAGCAGTCATTTATAACTCCAGCCTTCAAATGAAAACCGAACATAAACGTGACTGTAATACGTTTGGAAAGCCTCACCCTGAGTTTAACCCTCCCCAGCTGGAAATAAGAAAAGCCAGTTTTATAAGTGGTAGTGTCCCAGAACCCTGCTGGGGCTTATCTAGAATTTGAGTCTTTATGAATTTCCATGTAAAGCTTAATGTTTCTTGAATTTTGACCCAAAATATAATCTACTGCAGCCGCCATTACAGCGGTAAAAAAGCAATAAAAGGCAGCCAGAGGAAAAAGTAAACAAATAAAGTAAAACCCCTCCCACAAATCATTGAATTACTGAAATGTGCATTCGCACAGTATTAAATTATCCCATGGTTGGCTGAAAAGGGGTAGGTAATTTGATGTAGAATTTTTACTTTACAAATCACGGACACATGATGCATTCACACTGGATTAATATCACAGACGTCATCCGCAATTATTACATATTACCACATGTCTTTGGGTGAAACTAATCCAGTGTGAATAGGGCATTAGAGAAACTCTCCACTTCCAAAGACACATCTGAGAACATTCCAGCTACAAATACAACTGTTTTCATTAACTTGATACCCCTGGAACTGTTATACAGGGTTTCACTGCCAAAAGCAACATTTTCTATTTAACAAATTAATCATATAGGGTTTAGTACATTAAGAATTTAAGCCTTAATCTTTTATCATTAAGTTAAGACATTTTTTTCCATCTTAAATAGTTACTGTGAACACACAGGGGTCCACTGGTAAGACCCATGGACTTTGAATCGGGTGACATAATTCATTGTCTAATTGAATTGTGGGTTCTGTGCAACTCGTTGATAGTATTGCCTCAACTAGTCCTAGTAGAACACTCCGCTCCCTGAATGCAGGTTTACTTGCTGTTCCAAGAGTCTGTAGGTCTAGAGAGGGTGGAAGAGCCTTCAGCTATCAGGCTCCTCTATTATGGAATCAACTCCCAACCTTGGTCCAGGAGGCAGACTCC
>JBAMYA010115762.1:0-18818 GCA_037176975.1 Arrhamphus sclerolepis
AAGACCTCAGAACTGGACTGATGTGGTCCACCTTTTTGGTCTTTGTGAGGACTCTAGCAGCAGAGTTCTGAATGAGCACCTGGGGGCGGATTAAGGTCAGTCTGTTTTCACATCTGAAATGAACCGTACCAGAGTTCATTTGGCTCCAAGACCACGTCTTCAACTGGGTCTTGGTTCGCTTGTTTGGTCCACACTACAGTTTGAATTTTTATATTCATACCTGCCCAAAAGGTCCAAACCATGGGAGGAAACAAGTTCTGTTTAAGCAAACTAAACAAGGCAGGTGTGAATACACCCTAAATCTACAGTTAAAGCCACCCAGAAGCAAACTGATACTTGTCTTTTCTTTTTCTTGAGAAACGGGGGAAATGTCTCTGCATTTTCTTTGAGAAGTTGCTCAAAGTAAAACCTGAATTTGAGTATAAAACAAACTGTCGCAGGTACAAAGATGGTATGATCGTGCTGATCGATGTAAGCAAGAAAGGGGAGGTGATGCACCGTCTTCGCGGACACGACAACGAGATCCACTCGCTCGCGTGGTCGCCGCTGATCGGGGAGGAGGCTCTCTACGGCAGAAACGAAGACTGTGAAGGTAACTGTATGCAGTCGCCGCAATTAGCAAAAACAATTGTGTTGTATTCAAGCGGCAGCCATCCCACTTCATTCCTCTTCAAAGACTTTCTGTACAAATCTGTGGGTCACGTGACCAGATAGTTTATCCAGTATTTACAGTCAAATTGTACCATCTGTATTATAACAGGGACCGATTTTATAACAGTGTGAGACTTATTTTTGTAGCCACCAGTGGAGTGTCCCAAGGAGAAGAAAAAGGCTGCTTCCTTGCATCTGGGAGCAAAGATCAGACGGTGAGGATCTGGAGCACAGCGAAAGGAAAAGGTGAGCTGTTTGTCACATACCTCTTCAGGCATGTTTGTGGTGCAAATGGCAGTAATTTTGTACAATTTTCTCCCAATATAGTAAGTCACAAAAGTGGAAGAAAAGCCTTACATTTTCAGTTTAAAAAAAGTAATAAAAAGAAAAGAGAAAAAATTATTAATAATATATGAGTTGAGGTCTTTCAAGAGACTTTCTAGATGTGACATGACCACGATTTATGATTGGAGGGATAAAAACAGGCCCTACTTTACATGGAGTGCATAAAAAAAAAAATAAAAAAAAATTAAAGGTTTTCATAAGTGTGGATTATTAATCTCCTCTTCTTTCAGGTGTGATGACTCTGAAGCTGCCGTATCTTAAGAGAAGAGGCTCTGCAGTTGATCCCGGGGTCAAAGAGAGAATCTGGCACAATGTTCACTGGCCCATGGGAAGACCAACGCAACTCGTGTCCAGCTGCTTCAGGTACATACACATCATGTTGTCATTTGAAGCACGACAGTTACGAAGTTTGGAAGACCTTTATTTTCTTTAGTTCTATGTGCTGTATTTGGAGATATATTGCTGTCTGCTCAGATGTCGCGTTGTCCTCTGCCCTCACGCACATTAAATCCCGGCCCGCTTATGAATATTTGGCTCCACTTCAGAACAGAATCTGGGTTCTCAGACTCACTGGTGTGTGTTCAAAAGCCCTACATTTCAAGTTGAACTTTTGACCTTTTTCTGGCACTCACAATTTAAAAAAAAAAAATTTATTTATATTTTCTTTGTTCATGCTTGGATTCTTGAAAGATAACCCTTCCAAAATTACAGTCAAACGCCAGGCGAGATAAAATCCTAACAGATGTGTTAGATTGTGTAAATTTACATGCAAATTGTAGAAATGATGGCATCTTTGCTAGCATTGAATTGAAATTATAATATGTTGTAATCTGATTTGAATATTTTGAAATAAAAACAAGCAGACCTCTGCGAAAGCGTTATTGTATTCTGATGGGGGAGTTTTATTGAGTAGTTACAGAATAAGCAGATGCAAAGGAAATCAGTGTGTAGAAGTTTCACATTTCAAGGCACAACAGTGAATCTGAGAGCACAGATGCAGTCGTGAAGTGCAGTTGACCGAACAGAGACTGTGTGTGCGGGCACACACACACACACACTTTTCAAAAACAGTTTATGCTCAACGTTTGAACTGGCTCGTTTGTGCGTGCAGCGGTGAGTTGGTGATGTGGGATTTAACCAAGTCAGGGAAGCAGAGATGGACTCTGTTTGGAGCATCTGCAGAGGGTCAGAACCACAGCCGGATCGTGTTCAACATGAGTTCAGTTCACCTGCTGGACGACAGAGAGCTGCTCATCAGCACCTCCATGGACAGAGAGGTGGATTGCTTGTCTTTAATCTGAAACATTGTGGAAAAGAACAAACCCCCCTCCGCCCGCAACAGTTCACATTTTGTTTTCAAAATTTGTTCAGATTAAATGCTGGGACCTGAACTCCCTGAGCTGCTGCTGGACTCTGCCCACCCTGGGGGGGCCCGTCTACACCCTGACTTTCTCACCTGTGGGTGCAGGGTGTCTGGCAATGGGTGTTGGGGACAGCATGATCCGGGTTTGGAGCACTCTAAGCACTCAGAACAAGTACGACATCAGGTCCTTCTGGCAGGGCATCAAGTCCAGAGTCACAGCGGTAAGAGTTCTCAGCGATATTTATTTATTTATTTATTTATTTATTCACGTTTTAAAGTGAGAGGTACTTTCAGCTTATATTTTTCACTGATTTGTTATAAATGGGTGAACATGATAGTAGTACATGGCTCTGCTGAAAACTAATTGATGTCTAGTCATTTGGATTCATGACTTTTGTTAAGGAACTGGGAGTGTTCAATGTTTTTTAATTCATTCTTCAGCTTTCTTATTGGTTGCACACAGTCATTAACTTCAAGAGTCATTCTTAGACAAGATATAACCCCCTTTTTTCTTTTGTTCTGTTTTTTTTTTAAAATATTTTAATGTAATGAGCAAGCTTTTGTTACATCTGAAGTGATTTTTGGTGCACATGAACTCTACAGACACCTTAAGTTGTGTTTCTATCCACATTTTCCCCAACATGCATTACATACGAATTTAAGACATTTGATGTAAACTTGGAAAAGTAAAAGTATTTAAGTATCTGATCATATGGGGCCATATAGGTCTGTGCTGGCAACCACTAAAAATGCTGTGCTAGTCACTCTTGGTGGGCTGGTATGTCTTATAATGTCGGGTTAATGCTGTAAGATGTCGCCCTACTCAGAGGAAAGATGGTCATTTGTAGTAAAAATGTTGGGCAGAAGATGCAGGGTTAAAAAGACTCGACGCTAAGTCCTGGTCACACAGGTAATGGAGGTGCTGCGGTCCAGTTTAGCAGCTATTTTGCTCCGACCTCAGCTTGCGTGTTTCAAAAGTGGAGCACTTGCCAGCGCTGCATCTTGGCTGGATTCATGAGATTCCGAGTTTACCTGAAGTTTTCAAGATCACGTGAGATTCTGTCGGCAGTTGTACCACCTTAATGAGTCAATACTTACGAAGACCAATTGTGTTGTACAAGAGCTGCCATGTGAACTTATTTCTGATATGCAGGCTCCTGTGGTCAGAAGTGCGATTGCTGCATAGTGAGATGTTTTTATTATTATTGTTGTTGTCCATTTTCTTTGGGGAGATGGAAACACCTTTTGTAATTATGTGTAACGTAGCAAACCTTTCAGTCACATGGCTGATCTCAATGACTAGTTTTTGATGTTCTTCTTCCCCTCATTTTCCATTTTTCTATTTTGGCAGCATGAGTTTTGATTTGAGATTCAATTTAACAGTGACTGTTTCCTCTATTGTAGCTGGCGTGGCACCCAAAAAAAGAAGGATGCTTGTCTTTTGGAACAGATGATGGTAAAGTTGGAATCTACGAGGTTTTCTCGAACAAGTAAGATCCACGATTTCCAGTTGTGAAGTGATTGTTTTCTACACCCTGCTTCTCCTGTTTTGAATCTGCCTGTCTGACTATTTTATCCAGTTAGCTTGAAATGTAGGACTCTAAATTCAGGACTTTGGATTTTAAAAAGTGCTTTAAAAAGTGCTATTCAGAGTTCTTGACATTCCAATTTTTCTTCATGTTCCTGAATCATGCTTCTTTTTATCTGCGCTATTATGTTCGTCATCAGTGTTTGTTGTTGAAAATGATGCAGCTTAATATCTCATTATACTCTGAAATGAAAGCATAGAACAAATAATTCAAGTTAAGAAAAAGATATCATGGAATAAATTTATAAATCGACTTTTGACTCAAAGTATCCACCTTTTCCCTTAAAAAAATGTATTATTATTTTTTTTTGTATGATACTGAAATGTTCATTATTTCTCTGTTTTGGATAACTGCCTTTCTTGTTAACCTCTGGAAGTTCACTTTATACCATTCAAGTTCACTGAACTTGAACTTAAAAAATAAATAAATAAATAAACTGGAAGAAATGGACTCGTCCAAAACTTTTGACGGGCATGAATGTTGAATGTTGCCAAATAATTCAAGTAGTTATAAAAACCAGAGGGAGGTACTGCAAGACACTGACTGATATTTTTTGGTCCTCCACATTCAGATTCTTGTGGTGATGTTGTTCCACTCTATTAAACACTTAAATTGAGTTGTACATTGTTTTTCTTATTTCATTTTAAATTGAAAACAGGTAATTACTGCTGCGACTTCAAATGAACGTGACATCTTTGCTCCAGTCCTCTCAAGTCACATTTTCTTGCAACTGTCAACGCTGCTGATGGTGTGTTTGTTCTGCTTCGTATCTCCCAGGCCTCCACAGGTATCAAACTCCTACCACAAGAAAACAGTCTACACGTTAGCCTGGGGACCCTCAGTTCCCCCTGTTTCATTCGGTGAGTTCCTGATGAACGCGCTTTTGTTGTTGGCACTGTTATGTAATGAGCTGTGAAAGCACTCCCAGCTCACCTCCTTCTACTTCAGTAACTCATCGGGAAGTCAAGTTGTAGGAAGTTAATTTATTTGGCGCATCTCTCACTCTGTTGCCGTGCCAAGAGTCTCCTGGTACTTCCTACTACTTGCAGCTTTGGCAGCAGTTTGACCAACATATGGAGTTGTCGTTGGTCCACAATGACATTACAGATTCAAGTAAACCAAACGGGAAAACAAATTCATATTTATTTGACTGACACAGGCAACTCTGTAAGATGTTTTCATCCATTACTGTTAGGACTGCGTATATGTTTTACAGTATTATAATGCTTTAGTACAGGAAATTCGTAAAATTTCAAAATGGATGGAAAAAGAGTTGGAGTTGATTGAAGCTCTGTTGAATGCAGTGTACTTAAATTTTGAGTTTTCTTTTTGAAACGTCCGCTTTGAGCCTTGAAAAGCTCAATGAAGCAGGTTTTCTTTTTCATAGGAATTTCTGAAGGTGTTGACAAATGCAGACATTTTCAAACTTTTTGTCACACTTGTGTAGACTTCTTCAGCAGATCTCAAAGACTCAATGCGCTTAAGGTCTATCCTGTCAGTGCGTGAAAATAATTTGAACCTTATCACGTTGCTGAAATTGACCTGACCAGCTGAAGATCATAATTCTGCCTCCACCAGCCTTAACAATAGACACTATACATGTTGCATCACTTCTTCCACCATACTTCTTATCCCGATGCTCCTGTCAGTCTGGAAAAAGGCAACGGTGGACTCTTCAGAGCAGAGACCTGGCAAGTCTTAGCTTCTCAGCAAATTGAAGCCTTTGTTTTACAGTTGGCCTCATCAGTTAGCGGTTCTCTTAAAGCTACACAGTTGTTAGATATTGTCATGAGTTCTCTTCTTTGATTACATTTAACCAAATGTTTAAGTTATCTCTGACAGTCATCATAAGTTTTATTTTTCCGGACACACATCTTTCTGGAAGATGATGCTTGTCCAATATTCTTCCACCATTCCTCTGGCAGTTCTGGACCCACATCTGGAACTCTCCTTAGTCGTTTTGTTTGCATTGAGAGCAGCAGATCAGTAAACTTATCCTTTTGAAGCAGCAGCTGTTTCTTACTGCATCAGTTAGAATTAAACAAAATTTTACAAGCTGAAATGCGTTTCACATTGCAGTGCTTTTTCAGTGAGAGGCTTTTACCAACTTGCTTTGTTAAATTGACATGACCAAGCAGTGCAGGAGCATTTCAAGCTCAGGGGGCCTCATTTATAAACATTGTGTATGCACAAAACAGGCCCTGAAAGTTGCATTTGTCACTTTCTGCTCAAATATTGGGATGTATGAAAAAAATAAATAAATAATTGACAGGAGAATGTGTGCAGCTTTACGCCAAGTTTGTAGCTTGCGCATAAAGATTTTGGAGACAGCAAAAAGGCGAAACAGATGTTGAGGTAGTGAGTTGAAGCTACATTCCCGAGTCCTGGTCCATTTTGACACAGACTTTGTTAAACCAGGAAAAGTCAGTTGGTCAGTCTAAAGTTTGACATGTAAAAGTTCCTTCTTTTTTTTTTTTTATGCCCAAACAAACTGGAGTTCCATTTGAGCAAATGTAAAATATCTTTTCCAGAGTAAATGATTTACATTTGTTTTTGAATTCGATTGACAACTAAGTACTGAAGTAGTGAATTAACACTCACTACATTTTGTTTTGTTTTTATTTTGAGATCATAAGATCGTAAATTAATGCACATGAAGGATCTTGCCGACCTACAAGCAACATGCCAGGAGACACAGCAGGAGAGGCAGAGAAGACGGTCACAAGCTTGTTAATGACGCCTGATTGGAAATGCTTCATCACTTTTGCGTGCCATTTAAATACTTTACTTTTTTGTTTTACATATATTCATATGTGTGACATTCAGGTGCAGCAGGACAGCAGAGCTACAGCCTGTATAGCTGCGCCGGCGAAGGCGTCATTTTGCAGCATGATCCGTATAAGCTGAATGGAGAAGCGTCAGACATCGACGTGCTCATCAGAGACACCAACAACATCAAGGTGAGAGACTGATGATTTAATTACAGAACCATTCAACATGGAATCTGTGATTATGTGTTTAACTCCACAGATGATATTAATGCTATTATCTAACAATGATGAATCGTTAATTATAATGATATTTAAAATGTATTATTGCCACTTTTCAAGCTGTTGTGCTTGTTTATGGTTGTCTAGAATTTTATGGTGGATCAGTTCCAAATGGTACATCTAGTTTGCTGGTCTGATACCACCAAGAAAGTGGAACATTAGGAGCTGGTTCCAAAAGCGAGTCATTATCTCGACTGTTGTCTATTTTTACTTTTAAACAGTCTTCTCATTTTTTTTTCTTTTCATATTATTTTGTTAAAATCTTTGTTTTAACTTGTTGATGCACTTTCAAAAAGGTTACATGAAAGACTCTTCCACACAAAAATGTGCTCCAAACTAAAACAAGCTATAATTTTTTTTAACAACTTTTTAAACCAGCATCAGTCCTAATCATACATATCAAATAATGATGAATTTATAAAACTTTTATCCCTTAAAATACCAAGTTTTTGTCATGATGCAACTTCACGGTCTAAAACACCAGTGATATTTTCAGTGTATTTCATGCAAAGTTATTTATTTATAGTTTGATCATTGCAGCCTAGTATAAGTGAAAGATTACCATCAGCATTTATTTACATGCATTATAAATCTTTTCTCAATGTCAAATACACATGCTATTGACGTTTTTCACATTTCATTTCATGTTAGTCAAAGGCTAATAATAAAAATGCATCAAAAAATTTTGAGAACACAAGAAAATGCTTTGCATAGACAGTTGGGGAAATAAGTCAGCGGTGTATCAAATACTTATTTTCCCCGCTGTATGATCAATATTATGCACATATAAAGATTGAAATATGCTTGATATTAAAAGCCAAAAACACAAAAATGTGCTTGGGTACATCAAAGGGTTAAACATCAGCCAAAGCGCTGCTCAGGCACAAAATCCAAAAATGCTTCTGAAAACATTTGGTCTGTTCCCGCTGCCTTCTCTGTGGACTCTTTACTTTAATGCACACATTTCAGAAAGATCAGACAAATGCACAATAGAGGTTCACTTGCATCAAATTGTTTGTTAAAGCTTTAATAGAGCTGATATCCTGCCTGACAATGGTTGAATGTAGAAGCGTGCTGAGTAGAACATGTTATGATGGTGAGATGTGCTTCCCAACAGCACAAGCTTTCTCCACACACGGATGTCAGCTGGAAGCCAGATGGGAAGGTTGTTGCCATTGGCAACGAGGACGGGTGAGTGAATGGCAGGGCATGACCCTTCACTTAACACACTGGCATAACATCAGAAACAACCAACCTTGAGCCACCACGGTTCACCCAGAGTTCTGGGTGAACTGTTTGAACCATGTTATTTAGGTCACATTTATTGAGGAGTTTGTGTTTGTTTATTACACTTGTTCATCTAAACCCTTGAACATAAAAACTGACAGGACACAGTTTATTGTTTGTTGACTTGAAATTTTCAGATACTCTTCAATTCTGTTTTTTCCTCTCTGTTCTTCTGCCTCCTTCGTTTGAAACGTGTGACCATCCGCTCCGTTCTGCAGGTGCATTGATGTGTATCAGGCTCCCAATCTGAGGCTGTTGTGCAGCATCCAGCAGCACCACAAGATCATCAACACGTTACGTTGGCATCACGACCACAGTTCTCCACCCGAACTGGCATGTCTCTTGGCCTCAGGGTCCAGCAATGCCATTGTCTTTGTGCACAATCTCCAAGCCATCATAGGTGAAAGAAGTCCTTCAAACATCCAGTTGCTCCAAAATATTTCCTTGCGATCCTAAATTGATTTCAGAAAACATGCATATTTGTTGAGTTGAGTTGTACAATAAAATAAACTAAATTTAAATTATTTCCACACCCACATCCTTCAGCACCATTTCTGCTGAAAATTGAAATTCAAATAGCTTTTTCTGGGACAGAAGAATAATACACACCCCTAAATACAAGATGAGTCATTGAGACAACTGGTCAACTAAAAAGCACAAAGACTTGTGGGTTTTACAGCCAGGTGTGCTGCAGGCCAAGTTCAGTACTGGTCATGAGCTATGGAAATGGCAGTTTGTATATTCATATTATACATTATGTGTCAGGCAAAACCCCCTCCAAAAAGCAAACAAACAAACAAAAAAAACATTATAAATAAATTTCACCTGTCTTTCCACAAAAAACATTTATTTTCTCTCTGCCATCTAAAACTCATCTTCAGACTTATCAGCCAGTATTTTTTACTAGGCACCGGAGAAGGAAACATTTATTGTTTGTCTGATAATTTAATTTTTAATTTTTTTTTTTTGTCTGGGATTTGAACTCTGACCTCCCGCACTACCACTAAGCCACTTGGGAGACAGACTGAATATAATATTACTTAAATATGTAACAATGTAGAAACAGCTGATTCATGAAAAGATAAAACACATCAGTAGCTTTAAGTTGTTTACCATTTGAGAGGTTTAACGTGTTAAAGCTTTTCTTTCCTTCAGAGAGTCCCCCAGAGTGTCCTGTGGTGCTGACAGAGCCCTACCGCAGGTTGTGTGGCCACACAGCTAAAATCACTGGCATGGCATGGAGTCCACATCACAGTGCCCGACTGGTCACTGTGTCATATGACGGCACAGCCCAGGTCAGTGCGCTTATAAAAACCAAGAAATGTTCATGGGAGTCTCTCTGAATACTGATCTTTGCTTAGTATCTATACCAGAGAGAGACGTGAGTTTGGCTTTCACCCATGTTGAGCATGTGAACGTGCTGTGTGGTTGTTAAATGTTCCATTTAGGTGTGGGATGTGCTGGAAGAGGCAGCTGTTGCTAACTACCGCGGTCACACGGGCTATATGCTGTGTGTGGACTGGTCCCCTGATGATCCAGATGTGATCTGGACCGGAGGGAAAGACTTCACTGTGCAGGAGTGGTCTGTCTCCAAACAAGAGTTCACGAAGCCGCCTAAAGGTAGTTCTTTACCTGACTGTCAAAACGTCCAGGAACACCACCTCCACGTTTATCTCCCCGATGCTCAACCGTGTTATCATCTCAGGGAAGAAGATGGTCATGCTTCAAGACAAGAAAAAGGCCAATTCCAAGCAGAAGAAAAAAAACAAATCTGTGCTTGGGTCTGGAGGAGATATGACACCAAAGATGAATGGAGAGACAATTACAGAAGAGAAGCCATTGGGTGAACAGGATGCGTCTGAGGAAGAAAATGAAGTCGGTTCAACAAATGGCCTTGATCCTCCAGCAGGTAGCAGATTAGAGGGCAAAACATTTGAAAGATTTGAGTGGAATGTTCTTTTTAAAACATCTTTTTTTTCTTACCTCTCATTTAGCAAATTTTGAGATTCAAAAGAAATCTTCCTCTGCTGCAAAAAGCAAAGACAAACCAGGTATTTAGTTTTCTTTCTTTCTTCTTCTCTTTTTTTTTATTTTTTATTAAGCATACAACTTTAAATTAATTTACTGTAGAGACCAGTTGTAAGCACTCCTCTGTGTATATGTGACACCAGAGTTAAACCTGCTGAAGAAGAAGAAACCGCGCTCCATGCTTCCTCTCAGCACATCCATGGACCATCGGCCCAAAGAGGAACTGCTCCAGGACTGTGTGACTCTGGCCTCGGTCAAACACTGCAGTGGTGAGACGGTCAATGTGCTGTGCACAGTTGAACATGTCAAACTCAGTAACCATGGTGATGATGAGGCTCGGGATGAAATAGAGTTTCACATCCCTGTTTTAAAGACACTACAATACTGATTGATTAGGAAATGCAAATAAAATTTGACTGAACTGACAGTAATGGATGCAGAATTTCAGTAAGGTGCAGCTCTCTATGGTTACACTTGTTCATTGGACTGTATGTATTCCAGCGCCACCAGCAGGCTGTGTCCCAGGGCAGGCAGACTACATCCATCTGGGCCTGTTTGCTGACAGAGAAGCTCTGTATCGCATGTTTGAGGCTGAAGGTGTGCTTTGCTTTGTTTGTCTTTTTCTCCTCTCAGCCTACATCAACATTACAGTAGAAACTTTTTGCGTGAGTTCAGTTGTAGTTAGTTCAGAACTTCTGTCCACTCCAGTTTGTCATTCAGCTGTTTTTGTTGCTCTTCAGAGGAGGGTCATGTGGAGGCGGGTCACTATGATTCTGTAGTGTACCTGCGGTTGTGGAGTGGAGACCTCGAGGGGGCGCTGAAGCTCGCCACCGAAAAAGGAGAACTGAATGACCACCTGGTCTCCATCGCTCCCATGGGTAAAGTCCATTGACATTGTAAAATAATGGGCCAAGTATCTGGTCATGTGACCCATAGATGTGTACAGAGAACCTTTGAAGCCCATTTTCCTCGAACTATGTGTTGCCATGTCGCAAAGAGGCGGGGCAAAGCAAATAAATCTGGGCATTGGTCAGCTTTATTGCTTAATATGACTTTATCTGATTTCGTACAAAAATAATCACACCCCCTCTCCCCCCACAGTTGCACGGACATAGTATGCAACCACTTGAGTCGGACAAAATAGTAAAATTTGTATCGCAACACATTTCTTAATTTTGGTCAATATCAATATAATTCCGATATTGAGATGAATAATTTATTGAAAAGAAAAAAAAACAGAGAAACTGTCAAAAAATTTCAGAAAGGTTACCCCACAGACCTGTGAAAAATGAAATTACCCAATCCATAAAACCTCATTCTATAAAACTAGATAATGTTTTAGATGTGAAAATGTTAAAACCAAGAAATGTGACATTACTATCAATTAAACAAACTTTGCCAAGCATTTTCATCATAGTCATATATATCAAAATATAAAAAATGTTTGAAAAAAAATCATCTCATTATTGAAACATTTTATATTCTGATGTATATTTCTATTGAATTATCGTCCAGCCTTAGACTAGCAACCACAGATGGAAAAAAAACAAAACAATTTTGTACCAGGCTCTAAATATGTTTAATTCTGCTGCAAAATTGTCACTTTTAACATGGGGGTTCAATGGGGATTTACTCTGCTGTGGAGCCAGCACCTAGTGGTCAGTGGAGGAACTGCAACAAAACGTGCTTCCTGGTTGACCTTTAACCCAAAAATAGAATGGTTGCTGCTTTTTGATTGATTGATTCAGTTAAGACCGCTCACTCCCTCTCACAGTGTTAACATCCCAAAAGCATCACACACTCTAAACTTTGTGTTACATATTTTGCACCTACTTCTCAGTAGATTTTGAACATCTTTGCTTTTGGTTTTACACTGAGGAGAAATGCATGTGATGGTGTTGCGTTTGCTCCTCCAGCCGGCTACAAAGTGTGGAGGCAAACAGTGGAGGCCTTCATCAAGCAGCTGTGTCTGCAGGAGCAATACCTGAAGGCAGCGTCCCATCTGCTGTCGCTGAACAAACTCTACGAGGCCGTCGACCTGCTGAGATCTCATAAGCTCTACAGGTTTTTTTCTTTTGGTTTTCACCATCTTCCATAAAAAGTACAGATCATTTTAAATCCTTACGTTCTGTCTTTGCCAACAGAACAGATGTTTATAATGTTTTTGAGGGTTTTTTTTTGTTTTTTTAGGGAGGCCATAGCTCTGGTCAAAGCCAGGCTTCCAGCTGAGGAACCCGTCCTGAAGGAGCTATACACTAGTTGGGCCGCTGTGTTGGAGAAAGATGGGCATTTATCTGCAGCTGCTAAATGGTCAGAACTGCAAGAACTTAGAGGATGTTCCCACTCAACTGTTTTCCACATTTTAAATAGCTCTTCATACTCTTTATCTTCCAGTTACCTTGCCAGTGGCTCCAGTTTTGATGCAGCCAAAGTCATTGCCAAGAAGAATGATATATCGTCACTAAGGGCAGCAGCCAGTCTAGCAAGGGTCTCAGGGGAGGAAGCTCTGGCTCAGTTGCTCGCACTGCGATGTGCTAAAGACCTGGCTGCTGCTCAGGACTGGGTCGGAGGTCAGGAGGTCCTGAGCTCACAGAACAGCTTGCTGGTCAGTACCTCCCAAGAATCTTTGTGGTTTGTTTGCTGATAGTAATTGTAGGAGGTTTTCTCCAGAATTATTTATTTTCCATTTTATGAAGCGCCAACACTGAAGAGCAGTTGTAACCCTCTGCAGGTGCATAGACTCCATCTCTGTGTGGCAGAGCTGCTGGCTGGGAAGTTGGAGCACTCACGAGTCATCTCTCCAGCACCCTGCATCTCCAGTACTAAGTGGGCATCCCCGGGAGAACATCACATCAGCATCCAGGACCGAGTGAGAGACATCTGGGAGGAAGAGTTTGGCGTTTCTCAAAACGCAGCAGGAAATCGCTGCACTGGAGCTCTTCTGGAGGAGCTGAAGTCTGTGGACAGTCCAACCCCAACTGCCAGCACACCATTGAGACAGGTACAGAACACAAACAAGGTCTAAATTAAGATGCCGTCTCAAAGTCATATATTTCATTCTGAGTATTTATGCGTCTTTCCATCTTCAGGTGCTGTTGTATTCCTCCCTCCATCTGACCCATGCTTTGCTGAGCTGGTTACTAAATGATGACAGAGAGCTGATAAAGCAGCTGTCTCAGGCTGTGGCTGTGGTGAGAGACACAGGACATTTCTGCGTCTCTGCAGAGCTCTGCAGGCTGCTGTTTCCTGATGGTAAGAAACCCTCTTTGCATTCACACAGATTCACAAGATGTTCACTATTGCAAACTTCAGGTTTTTGTTAGTTAAATTTTACATCCAGTACCTAAACGCCAGATGACAGCAGTTTCACATCATTTCAGCCATCCCAGTTATTTTGTATCAAAGGTATAACATGATTAGAAAAATCAGTATGTACCAGAATCGATGGATTGTTCAGGAGACTGGGTCTTGGTTGTATTTGTCAGTCTAAATGGCACAATAACACCACCTACTGATGTAAACTGGTACCTACATTGTCCCTTTGCTTATAAGGTATAAAATGAAAGACCATCATATATTTTGCTCTGTATAGTTAAAAAACTGAGACTGTTTCCTACAAACACATAGGTTGTAATACCACTTATCAAAATATAGACATTAGGTTATTAACTGGACAACTATGATGGCAATTAAAAATAGAAATTAAAGCTGCAAGCAGTGTTGAATTGATGAAAAAAAACAAACAACAAACTTATGAAACTTTTTTTTTGTCATTCAGGTGATGTAAGTGTATTTTCCAAGAAATATCCCAAAACATTAACTCACACAGAGGACGATGCAAAAGCTGCTGCTATGAGTCTGCAGGCTTTCATCAACTACCACCGTCTATATGAACTGTGGTGGAGCCAGGAGATCCCAGACAGGCTCCCCCCTTCAGTAGACGAATCCTGTTGTGAGGATGAGGCAAAGGAAAAAGCACAGGTCCAAGAACCATCGGAACAGGAAGAAGGCATCACTTCAACAACCAGGAAGTTTGATAAACTGGACTTTGATGCATCACTCCTTCTGTCTGAGCCTCATGCTGCCTGTCAAGCCATTCAAAGAACTGTGAGGGGGATTCAGGAGCAGCTGGCTGCCATGGTGCTACAGCACGGCCGTGTCCAGGCAGGCCAGCAGGACCACAACCCCTCATCAGCTGACAGCCAGAGCTCTGCTGATGCAAAGCAGAGGTTATGCTCATTTCTGAAGTTTGGGCTTGACTTTCAGAGCTATAGTTGCACATTTTCAGAGACGTCACAAGCTTTATGATTTAAATCAAACAGTTTTTTTTATTATTTTCAGTTCTGAGGACCAGGAGACACTGCTCTCTTTGTCCAACAAAATGTCCAGATACCAGGAAGAGCTGGCTCATCTACCCGATGAAATCAAGGTGAAACTTAACACTTGCAGGTGGAGAGAGAAGGAATTCTGTATTCTGAAAAACAACAATACATTGTAGCTTTTGATGGATGTGATGAAGAGTTTAAAATCAGTTGTAAACCAACAAAGCTGAAGACTTGATTGGCTCAGCCATGTAAATGCATCTTGATTGTAATCTGCAGCTCAAGCCTCTTTTACTTTGTTGTATTCTAATATTCTGGACTCATTTTATTCCAGACTGTTCCCCATATTTGCCTTATTAAATCAACAGTTTACATTTGTTAAAGCTCTGAAAAAGTGTATTATGTAACATGTTCTTATACCAGTACCATTTATGCCTGCTTTGCCTTTCAGACACATCCTCACCCAGATGTAGTGGAGTGTTGCCTTGTGCTTCTGCATCTGAGCAAGTCCTCATCATCCATTTCTGACTCACTCCAAGAAGAGGCCAAAAAGCTGCTCCGCAAATATGGAACGAGTCCTTCAGTCCTGAAGGCTTCCCAGCATTTCTGCTCATGATTTTTTTTTTTCCTGTACACTTATTTGTTGAATTAAAAAAAAACAAAAAAAAAAAAAAAATGGTAAACTGAACCTGTCTTTTGTCTGGTTCTAGCTATGAGCATGTCTGATTTCAGACATCCTCCAGCAGGTGCGTATTAACTTTGTTTAAACTTTTTTTTTTTTTAATTATCTACTGATGGATGCTAAAAGCATCTATGTAGGGCTATTAGCCTCAAGTTAGGTCCTTAAATTGCTGTCTTTTTTGTTTCTACTCAAATTCCACTTTAGACCAGGGAGGGGCAACTCCAGGCCTCGAGGGCCCCTGTCCTGCACGTCTTGCGTGTTTCCTGCTACAACTCAGCTGATTCAAACGAATGGATCACCATCGGCTCGTCATCCAAGCCTGCACAAGTCTATTAACGACACGTTCGTTTGAATCAGGTGTGTTGTGGCACGGAAACACGCAGGACAGAGGCCCTTGAGGCCTGGAGTTGCTCATCCCTGCTTTAGATGATGGACACAGACTGCAGTAAACAGTGAGTGCATGAACATTTAAGTCTCATCTTCTGCTTCACAAATTTCCATGTGCAGCTGTTTGGTAAAGAAAGATCAAATACTTAATGTTTACACTGAAAATACAAAACAATTTAATATACAACTGTTCAGAACAATTTTGAATGTAAAAACCACATTTGTAAAGCTCACTGGACAGTTTGGTGAATGTGCAGAACGACAGTAGTTTGACCATTGAAACATATGCATGACCAAGCACATTTATACACACACTTTGATGCTGTGTTTCCGAAAATGTGAATGAGCTAAAACTTGTTTTGTTTTTTTTGTTTTTTTTTCCACTTTTAATCAAAATTATACATTTTAATTTACAGGCCCTTCTAGCATTAACTTAAAAAATGTTTAAATCCCTGCCAAAAGAGTTGGGTCCTGCAGATGAGGAGGATAGTCTTAACTGAAAAGTTTAAAATCACAGTATGATACAGGAGCTGGTCCCAGTCTGTAACTAAAGCTGTAAAAGCAAAGATTTAAAAAAGTGTTCGGACTGTTTATGGCCTTACACTCGGTAAAAAGCGACTAAAAAGAAACGAGTGAGCCAGTGAAAGATCCACTCTCACTGTGAACTCACTATACAGTCACTCAGGAGGAAGGCTCGAATGTATTTAGTGAAGTCTTGATGAGGAACATCAGAGCAGAAATCTGCTGGTCTGGTTGGCTTTTAAAACAAGTGAACATCCACTTGGGGAGCCGAGAGCTCAGTCAGTGCTTGTTGTTGGTCTCCTCCTGCCCCGAGCTGGAGATGCCGTTCTGGGGTTTGCTGGCGCCTGAACCGAGGCCGTACAGCCTCCCACAGTATTTGGCATCATCAATGTTGTCTTCAAAGAAAAGCTGACAACAAAAGAGAAGTTTTATTATTAAGATGACTATTGTAATACAGAAGAATTTTCAGTTGAATAAAATAATAGTTTTATGAACAGATTCTACAATAATGCTGCAGGTCTAACACCCTTTAAAATCTTCGCCAGTGACATAAAAGTTATGCAATGTCCACGCCTGTAGCAGAGTTTATAAATAAATACATTGCAGAAATTCCTTTGTGCCACTTTAGTCACTGTCGCTCAAAATACCTTGCATTGAATAAAACAGCTGCCAACTTTATAATAAATCAAATATTTCCATCTGGTAAAGTAGTTTTGTTTAGCCAGTTTAGTCAATTATTCATTCATTCATTCATTCATTCAGGTATGCTAGCCATCCAAAAGCATATTCCACTTAAGAGGTGTAGGCATAAATTTGCTAAAAATGCTTTCAACAATCAAACAACAGCAGATCAAATGATGAAGAGGACTTTAACTCTGTACCTCCTTCATCCTGAAAAATGCCATCCCTGTGAGCAGAGAGTCCGATCCTGCTTGGTGTTGTCGTCCGATCCTCTTCAGCTCCAACTGGTCTGCCACTTCTTGCAGCCCACCCTGCACACACAGCACTCAGATGTCTCCGGACGTTCATGATATAAGCAGGAAAACAATTACAGCAAGAGTGGCACTGCAAGCTACAGTCCAATCTTTTAAAATACTCTCCAACAAAAATCCACCAAGGTTCCAATACCTTCAGACTTTTGCAGCTCTTCATTAGGTACTTGACGTCATAAATAGCAGGGAAAAATAAGTTTAGGATCTGAAAAAAGTCATGTTCTTCCTCTGGAAGCCGTGCATCTGTCAGAAGCTTCACCAGGTAGCCGAAGTCATAGCCACTGAGAGACAAAGAAGATGACTTGAGTACAGGATGGTAGGATGACACTGAGTTCACAGGAATCAAATCAGCTGTTACAAATCCAAAGCTGAAATTAATGTGCAGTTATTGCAAAAATCCCTTGCACTTCTATATAAAAATCTCAGAGTTCTTAAAATAAATTTCAAGAGTGTAATGTTTCAGACTACATTTGCTGATTATTAAACATGATCTTACAATCTAATGTTGGTAATGAATACCAAAAATATCACTCAATGTAATGAAAAAAAAAAAAACTATATCTATGAGATAAAAGGGAATTGAAAACAGGTACAGGTGGTTATATTCTATGCTTTTCTTCTGTAATGTTTACAAGAATCTTTTATTCATTTGTACATCTTGATCAAAAGATGAAGATGATTCATTTGATAAAAACTGTCAACATCAGTGATGCAACAAACGACTGACCTGTGGAAGGAGAGCCACTTGACATTTTCACACAACACCAGACCTGATGTCATGAGGAGCTCAGCAAAGTAGAGTGTGTCGATTCCTTCTTCTTCATGTTTTTTAAACTGTAGGCCGGAGTTCTGTAGCAGGTCTATAGAGTCCTGAGAGTACATGTCTTCTCTGTTGGGAGGCGTCAAAAAAATGAAGATTAACTACTTAATGCATCTTTTAAGATACTAGTAAAGCAATGCATGTAAAATAAATTTTCATGTTATTCAACAACATCAGCCCCCACCCCACCCCAGATCATAGACCATCTCCACAGGCTTGTACAGTAGACACTGGGTGTGATGGGAGCACAACTTCATCTTCTCTGCCTGCAATGACGCTCCCATCAGTCTGCACCATATGACCACCTTCTATTGCTCCAGAGTTCAATCTTTATGCTCTTTAGCAAATTGAAGCCTATTTTTCAGATTAGCCTCACTGATAAGTGTTTTTCTTAACGATGCACAGCTGTTCAGTCCCATCCCTTCAGTTTTGTTCACATTGTGTTGAAATGTCCTTTCACAATTAAACATACTCGTGAGTTTTACTGTTGATTTTTATGATTTGATTTGATTTCACCAAATGTGTGATCAAACAAGTGATCACCGATGACATTCATTAAAGATTTTTTTTTTTTTGCATTGGACAGTTCTTAACCCAGTTTTAGTAGTTTCAGCAATCTCCTTAGATGTTTTCTTTGCTTGATCCATGCCAATAGTTTGACCTTTCTGAAACAGTTGAACATCTTTTCCAGGACTGCAGGGTGTGTCTTCTGACATGGTTGTTTAAGAAACGAGAAGCTACTCATTGCATCAGTTAGAGTTAAATAACATGTTGAAGCTG